>JANLIY010000616.1:0-29000 GCA_029490685.1 Schizonepeta tenuifolia
CAATACACCACCACAAGAAGGTGGGAGAATACGCAAACCGCTATCATTAGGTGTACTTGCAGATCGTTTCACAATCCACGAGCAAGTTAATTTAGTTATTTGTTTCACCTCTTTTTTCCTGAGACGAGGGGCTGGATTGTAGAACACCAATAAATGAGGCGATCTCCTCTGTAGCAGGTCGCATGGATCCTACGACCGGATCCGGATCGGGTTGACTCTGTCAAATTTTTTTTTATTTCAAATTTTTTTTTTCGGCTCCGTCTTCACTCCGATTACTAATATAAGAATAACCGTCGGACAACAATTTGGATTTATTCGGCTCCCCTCGCTCGAATTTTGACTAAAGAAGAAGCGGCAAATAAAAAAACGAAGAGGCAAACAAAAAAAATCTGAAAAAAAAATCTTGAAATAAAAAAAAAATCTGAAAAAAATAATATCAAAAAAATATTGAAAAAAAAATAGGCGCATGCAAC
Source organism: Schizonepeta tenuifolia (assembly GCA_029490685.1). Classification (NCBI taxonomy): domain Eukaryota; kingdom Viridiplantae; phylum Streptophyta; class Magnoliopsida; order Lamiales; family Lamiaceae; genus Schizonepeta; species Schizonepeta tenuifolia. Next base: position 474 of record JANLIY010000616.1, read on the forward strand.
CGATACACCCCACGTGCGGTCGCATGGGGTGCGGCAAGTCGCATTTGAGTTTTTGCGCCGATATGTTCATCAAAACCCTTACCCACCTTCATATAACAAAAATATTGAACCGTTAAAAAAGAATAGTAGTATATTTATACTTATATAAAAAGAGTTTTGTTTTACAAAATTTAAATCGCTTAAAATATCCTTACTACTTATCAAAGTTAAGGGCAATAGTATAATATAAGACATAATATATAATATGTCATAAGAAATACAAACTTACCTTATTGATAATATATATTATTTACCTTATATTATATTATGATTTGGAAGAAATATATTATTAATATACATATCATGTGTTTATATCATTGTTAATATGTGATACCAATCTTGTTATTTCGTCCATACGTGATTTTACTCACATTATCGTTTAACCTTTTTTCTTTACTTTTCCAACTTTAAGTTGCCTCCAATCTTCAACAGGACAACTTAAAATTCTTAAATATTTTTTACGCTCAATCAGTCCGTGTAAATTATTTAATCTTTTTTAGTACCAAAACTTGGCACTGATTCTATTCCCGCTCATGGTCAATCAAAAAGGTCTACTGCATCTGCATATTTCTAAACGTATAGTATATATTCATGATAAACATATTAAGGTAATTTCTCTATACATATACTTGTGAGGTATACTTAACTATTTTTTTGTTAATATATTCTTTTTATTCTCGACAGGAGCAAGAAGAAGCCACTTTATTAATGCAAAGAAAGCAACGATGAAAAAAAACCAATTTATTAAAAAAAATTATATATATTTTTTAACTTTTTCACTAAATTTCTTAACATAATTTCTTAATTCAAAGAGAGCAGCGATTTGATGAAGAGTCATACTATATCTTTAGGATCGAACTGTTCATGTTTCATTTTCTAATATAAGTTACTTCTTTTTTCTTTTCTCGATTTTGTTTGTTACTGATAACCCTTTTTCATTTGGATTGTGTTGTATGATCGTTTAAAATTTGATTTAATGAGTTCAATTTTGAAAGAACAAAAAAGTGAAATTTTAAGCCGCCGTTGATCTTGTCGTCGGTGATTACAATACCAGTGACATTGACGACCATCGGCAATTACCGACGGCGATGCCGTCGGTAACTGTGATCGGTAATTCGAGGTGGAATCACCAGTATATTTCCGGCGGAAATATCGACGGCGCTGCCGTCGGTAATTACCGAGGGGGTGTGTGCCGTCAGTGATTTCACCGGTTTCCTAGAACCAGCATGATCATACATCATCCTTTAATAGTTATTGTATGACTCATCATCTTCATCCATTCTAGTATGTTCTAGCCACCTATCTACTGGTGCTTCTCCATGATAAATCCATGTTGTGTAATTGTGGACAAACCCATACCTAGTAACATGTTCTCTGTCTGCAGGCACACATAAAAAGACCATGTGCTTACACTTCTTACACGGACACCTAATGTTACCTACTTCATCTGTGTAAGATGTTTGATTTATCGCATACTCAAGGAAATCCTCAAGTCCAATTTCAAATGCAGAATGATCATTATATCTCGCATACATCCACTGACGATTATCATTCATTGTTGTAATTTCTAAATAAAAAAAGAAAGAACATCAGTCATAAATTAGACGAAATTTCGACAGCATAACCCCACTATCCTAACTACCAAGTGCTCGACTCTACCAGCTATGTTAACCAACACAAACATATCAAATTCACAACTTATGCATATTCATCTTAGTTCATATTCACAACTACATCTTTCGATCCAGATTCATAAGAAACATGCATTGCTCAGCATAACTGAAACAAACTAGTCTCATTTACTACCAAGAAAAAAAGTATAACGCCATCAAATTGCAGAAATACAGTTGTTTTCTTAATCATAATCCTTCTATAACACACAATTAACATCATAAAACAAAAACCTAAATAAATAACAAAATCTACTCCAAAATGCAATTAAACACACTCACGCAATAATTCAACACAAGATGCAAAAGTGATGGAAAAAAATCGAGAGGGAACAAACGTAATTACCGGCGAATTAAGGATTGGGCGGCGGCAGTGGGGGCGACGGCGGCAGACGGCTGAGAGAGAGAGATAAGAGTTAGAGAGAGAGAGAGAGAGGACTTACCGGCGACGGACGGCAACAAGCGGCGTGACAGCGGGGGCGGCGGCGACGACGACGGACGACTGAGAGAGAGAGAGATAGGAGTTAGAGAGAGAGAGAGAGTGAGAAGGAATAGAAAAGAGAGAAGGAGGAGGACTTACCGGCGCCGGACGGCAACGGAGCGGTGCGGCAGCGGGGGCGGCGACGGCGGCGATGGCGAGGAAGACGTCGGAGCAGAAATGGGGAATTAGGGCTGGAAGCCTCAATTTCAATCACACAATTACCGACGGAACACGCCGTTGGTGATTGTCCGACCCGTGTTAAATCACCGATGGCGATTTTTCCCTCGGTAAATAGCGACGGCAAACCAGCCCTCAGTAATTACCGAGGGAAATGTCGTCGGTAATTCTGTACAGAAATAAATAAAATAAAAATTCATATTTTACCGAGGGCGACTGCCGTTGGTAATTTACCGAGGGAATAGGCCCTCGGTAATGCCGTCAGTGATTTTAGCGGGAATGATTCCGCCAAATTGTCGTCGGTATTCCGTCGGTAAGTTTATCAAAACCGATCCGTCTTTTTCGCCGTCGGTATTTGGTCTGTAATTTCCGAGGGTGATGTTGCCCTCGGTATTTTCATCGGTATTTTGGCAGTTTTTTGTAGTGTTCATTGTATGAGATGAACAGTTTATTTATGTCTAAAGATTACGGCGATAGCTGCATTTTTTTTTTGTTCTATGTTATTAAAAGTTAACAATATATGAGTATGTGACACTGTATTTTGTTATTTTACATGACTAGACAATTCTAAACATTCTTATAAGCCGAGATAGAAACAAAATAATTGTGTGAGTATCATAGGTTGGCAACAAGTATTCTTTTGCTTAAAGATATGAATGAAATTTAATTTGCTCTACGTTCTTCTTTCATTTTAATATAAGCATGCATTTTATGGTCTACATTGTGTCGTAGTTAAAACCAGCTAAAACGACATGAAGAGACTGAAACTAATTGTATGTTCTTAATTAATATAATGATGAATTGACATATATAAAGATTTTAAAATTAGACAATGACAATAATTTATAATTTGTTCTAGAATGTGTTTTCTTCATGCAACGAATGCAAAAATAGGGATATCAATCTACTTGGAGAGAATAGTTTCTTTTTCAGAGTAAGCACTTGATAAGATTTGTGTATTTTATTTTGAACTCTAAAATCAAATGACTAATTAGTGTGCGTTATGAGCTTTATTTTGAATTTTGTAATAATTATTATTTTTAATGTGCGAGTGCACGTTAATTATACTAGTTATATGTCACAGCCCCAAATCCCGAGGGACGGCAAAGCCGGAGTGTGACCAGGGGTTGGATTAAAGAAGGGGAAGAAGGGGGATGAATAAGAATAAACGAATGAACAGACATTAATAACAGAATAAACTACTATGAACAAGACTTCATTATATAATAAAGGAGTCGACCTCGAAGGATCGCTCGACAAGGATGTTCTCGAAAGAAACCAAGTTAAAGTTTGAACTTAAACTCAAAAGATATATACATCAACACAAAAGAGTTTGGAGTTTGGCAGCGGAAAACGTAAAGCTTGACATACAATTGCTTTATTCTAAAAACGACTTCTTAACTCAACATCAACCAACGCCGCTCTCGTCGCTCAACCTGCACATTTTATAAAACATATGCAGGGCTAAGTATAAACATACTTAGTGGGCACGTTGCTGAAAACATATCATAAGTATAGATAAATCAGGCATCTTGACAAATAGCGCATCGGGGTTTTTCAACAAATACCCGAGCCTACTAAACATTTTCTTTCACTTTCATAATATAGCTTGATCAAGCATTTTTCTGATAGATGATACGTTCAACTTGCCCAATTGTGTTTCAACACCGGGGGAGAGTATACTTCTCCCGCGCACGTTCTATTCACCGTGGCTGGCTACCCCTCAACAGGGTACCACACACACCGGCTACTGTGTACACTAACCCTGGAAAGTCCCTTTTGACTAACTCAGAGTCCGATCGACTTAATTGGCAAACCAATTCAGAATGACACAAAAGAACTCACATAAAACAAATATTTTCATGCCCTGATTATCACTTTGAAACACAATTATCAAAGCAATAAATAAAGATTTTCGAGCATCGCTCGTTTTATTTCGTATATAGAAAAGCCCACCTTACTGATTACAGAACTATTATTCAAGCTTCCGTCTCTGGTCTTCCGTCCTATCCTCGGTGCTGACTTCCTCCTTTTATCGTAAATAAACAAACTTAAACAACTTGAACGTAACGATAAAAGAAACAGGAAATCGAAACCGGTTTAGTCTTTTAGGCTTTTGCACTTTACTACTTTCTTTTGATTAACTAATAAATGAGGCTTCGATCAATTCTCATCTACAAACTGACTCGGCTCTGTACTCGACACTTAGGTCAGTAGATAATGGATGTCGATAACTTATAACGACTTAAAACTTCAGAAGGAACGAAGTTGAAAAGGATTCAACTTAAGAATTTAAGTTTTGAAAACTTACTGCACAAGTCAGTGATTCTGGGGTTCTCACAGAACAGAGCATATTAAAATAGGGGATGAATTTTATACCAAAAGAAAGCCATGGGTGTCTAGTTTACTCTCCAATTTACGGATCTTGATTTCGTTAAGCGAGCTAGAAGTTATGACAGTTTCCGTGAAATGTCGCAAAACAGTCGCGCGAACCCTAATGCTCGACAAATCTCGACGCACGATTCCCTAGGTTCGATTAATGCTATTCCACTTTATTTTCACGAAAAATTCATCTCACTGCAGTCTACATGCAGTATCCCTTAATCGGGTTCACATTCACGTTTTTTGATTAAACAAACAACGAGCATTTCCTCGTCATTTCCAACTAACCAATTACTATACCAAATCAAGTTTCAAATTCTATTTCATTCAACAATTTCGTTTATCAACTTCTCGTTTCTTAACTATAACTCATAACATCTCATATCTCGAATGAAAAAGTCGTTAACTACAATATCGTTCGTCAATCAATAACAATCATTATTATCAAAATGGTTTTCCTTATTCAACTTTTCTATCTGCTTTTAATCTCGATTCTCCGTCTCTTATCAAAAATCAAATCTTCTTAAATTTCGTTCAAACTTTACGGTTACGATCATTAACTATCAAGATTATCATAGGTTCGAATCACAAACCTAAATTATTATCTATTCTCGACTTATCGTCAATTGTTCGTCTCTTAACGAAAATCCCACGTTCTCCGTTTTCGTTCAACTTTTACAACAACGATCATCATCTAACGAGCATCACTAACATGTAAACCATATTCTAAAAACATTAACGAGCTTCAACTTAACGATGTGTTTCCGTCTCTTACGTTTTCCAATTTATTTTTAGAAAAATCTCAAATAAAATATATTCATCCTCAATCATCCTACATCTCATTTCCAATAACAAATCATGCATATCACATCCTCTTCTTCATCAAATCATGCATTCTTCCTCTCTTACAATTCTATTTTTATTTTTAGAAAAATCTAAATTAAATCATGAAGTCAATTAACAACATGTAGAACACTAATTCATCAATCAAACAACAAGAAAATCGAACTAGCAAAAACCCCTAAAACTACTAAAAAAATTCGGTAATTACATAGATTCAAGGGGGATGGTTTTCTTCATGATTCGATCCATAAAACCTAATTCTAAACATACTATAACATGAATTAACCATATGACATCATCCTATTCCATCTCCTATGTTTCGAAAAAATGAAAATGATGGGAAAGGATTTGTGTTCGGTTCATAACGTAGGTGAAGTTCTCACCTTGCGAAATATGAAGTCGGAAATGAAATCGATCGGTAGATGAGAGACTTGTGTTATTGAGAAAAGCTTGGAGGAGATGTCTTCAATGGAAGAATTTGAGAGAGAAATGAGAGAGAAAGAGGAGGGAAGGCGGCAATGGAGTGGGGAGAGAGAAGAGAGATGACTCACATATTACTATAGCATAAAGGTGAAAAAATATCCAACTAAAGGTGGTGAGTCGTTAAGGAGTGTTTGGGTGTGTCAAAAATGTCGGAAATATCTCGTTTCCGGGTCTTAAACGACGATATAAAAGTCGAGAAATAATTTCTTGGGTGGTTACGTATTCAACGAAATCTAATTCGTCCGTTAGATTAGAAATAAATCACATACTCGGAAAACCTAATTCGTTTTTCAAAATCCGAGAAAAAGTCGGGATTAGACAGTCTAAAATTCGCCCGGAAAAATCATAAAAATGAACTTTCTCCGGTGAACTCGTATCGAAGAAAAAGTGAATGTAAAGTTCGACGGTTTTTCAATCTGAGTTTTCGGACGAAAGATCTACCAGACGCAAAAACCCTAATACAGTAGTCGTTCGACCGATTCTGGAATTTATTTTCAGAAACGGATTTCAACGTAAATCTTAGAATCGCAAATCCTTAACTTAGGCGTGCAAAGCCTTAATTAATAATTAACGTTTTATTTTAATGACGGATTAAACATCCGGGGTATTACATTATAGTAAAAGTATAATAAAATGCAAATAATAAATCTATAGTAGCACTTAAATTTGCGTTTAAAAAGCCAGATATAGTTTACCAGAGACTATTTGAAGTAGCCCTTGGAAAAAAGATAAACGTCCTCCATGTTGTGTAGCAGCCAAGACGATATTCTTATTTAGACTGAAAATAATCAAAATATACTGTTCACTTAACCGGTTTCATTTTATAAAGAAAAAATAACAGAAAACAAAAGGCAATTAACTACGCTTCAGAACTATCTCAAATTAATAATAACGACCACTTTTTGGTTAACATATCATATTCGATCTCTTTGACGATTCATTTAATTAAGATTAATGCCTTTTACTAATTTCACATATCCTTGATGCATCATTTCAGGCAAGACATGTACGTAAAGTGAAGATACTAATTAAGTAATTATGTAGCGCAGCATCTTAATATTCTAGCTGATAACAATTTTCCAAAATCTGATGCATGCGAGGGTTTGAACTCCCTGTCTCTGTCGTTGTTCGTGTTCCGTCTTAATGTAAAGTTAGTTTCTCAAAAAAAAAAACAAAAACAAAAAAAAAACAACACTTCATATATTACCTGCAATCATCCCCATGGAATTGCTTCACTTGTGCATACTGGATCATCAATGGAATATTAATGCAAAGAAGGGGCACCCTTACATTTCCCACTGAATTGCAACTGCTTATACCTCGATAATATGCATGTGTCCACACTCTAGATTTATCAAAATCAAATACATTAATTCTCAGTCATCCAACCATGAACCATATATTGGCCTCAAGAAGAAGATTTTCATATATATAGTACTCTACTCTGATTAATATCATAATTACCCAACAAAACGACTTGCAGAATCATCAAATTCTCGAAGTGTTCGTGACTGTGCTTAACACCACACGAGAATCAATTTAAATAAATTTTATGCATATATATATATATATATATATACTTAGAAATAAATACACACTTGAAATTGATCAATTCGTGAGTGACTAGTAATTAAAATGAAAATTTAAATACCTTTTTAATACCATCCCAATTTGAAACACCAAAAACGACAGTGTTGTGACGATATATAAAAATTCATCTTACAAAATATATATAGGTCTGGACTACGGTACCTCCTCCAGACTCCAGTCATGGTCAATGGGGTTAGCATATTTTTGCTGTAACTTCCTTCTTAAAAGATGAAAAATACCATCCATCTAATTTTACTTCTTTTTGCCGAATTTCATGTTTACCATAGAACCCAAAACTCCGGGCTTCTGGTAATATATATGGTTTCCGTTCATGATTGATTAAAAAAAAAGGTGAGAAATTTCATGAAATCCTTGTAAGTTCATTAAATTTATCCTTTTTTTTTGCCTTTAAAAAACTGAAGAGAAAGTGTAGAATCGTGATCACATCGCCACCATTCTCCAATATTTGGATACAAAAAAAAATTGATGCGTAATTTGAAGAAGGGCGAAAATTAACGAGGTGATGTTATGAAGGGTTGTATACGAAAGCAAGACTTTTGTTTATATACAATTGATATTTATTTCACTATAATTCTTCTATCCGAAATGTTTATTATTGCATATTAATTATTTGTCCAATTATCTCAATAATAAAGATTATATAGTGTGTTGTAGATCACAGAAGAATATATAATCGGCATTTTATGAGATCTGAGGCAACTTGGACGAGTTCTTGGTTTAGATTTGATACGACCAATCAATATGCGGAAACAAGGACTCGAACCCACGTCCACAGAAAGGATGATTCAACCCAAAACACAAACTGAATCAATAGAGACTATACACCTATTCCACTGATCTCAAACGAGAATTGAACGAGAAAAGAACAGAATACGAAACAAACCCCAAAACTATCAAATAAAACCCTAGAAGACTACTTGATCAGAAACTATAACAAATCAACTCCGATTGAGCTGAAATTTTAACACAACTTATAAATTGAACACAGAAAGAACATATCCAAAATTCAGCCAAAACGCACGAGTAGAACTCAAAACCGCTTGGTGCTCAATTTTGGTTCGGTTTAGGGTTTTTAGCAAAGCGATGGGATTGAATTTGATGGAATCTGGAGTTGGGCGAAGGAATGAATGAATATGGTCGAAGTATGATGGTGATAAGAAGGCGTGGATGACTGGACGAAAAACACAGAACAAGGAAACGAAACAGATTTGGAGATTTACCTCAATACGGACCCCGAATCGACGAACGATTGAAACACGTATCACGGAAGCAATTCTCCGGCGGTGTAGTTAACCCGAGACCCACAGAAGATCACGAACAAACTATAGATTTCAGATTCAAAGGTGCAAATTCGAATCCTACCAAGAGCTAGGGTTTGTGTACTTGAAGAACACGTGAGACAAAGTTGAAAAAAACACTTTTTGATTTAAACTCGTCTACTAACAATAATGTCGAAAATAACATAAATACTAGACTAAGGTTCGAAAATTACAAGGCCTTGGGCTTGATAATTTTCGAACTAGGCTAAACTAGAATAAAATTAAATAAATTCATTGGCCCAATACGACTAATCACAAATTGTAGTAATTGGGCTCTAATTAAAATTAAATAAAACAAACTATACTAATGGATGAATAATTAAATAGCGCACGTCCCAAACATGGCGTGGCCACGACCTAAGTGTCTTCCTCGATACTCGTCAAATTCACCAACTTGTACTGTCGGGATTCAGTTCCATCGTTCTCCAACTTCTTCTGAACATAGCACTGGAAATAGCCTTGCAGTTTCTTGGCTCTTAATCTCGTTACTGGACCTCTAAGCTGCAACTCCGGGTTTAATTCTTCAGTGCTAGACCCGATCTTATCAAGATTGTAGCATAATAGTATTAAATAGTTTATCTTGACTATTTATTTATGCTAGTACGTTAATCGTATCGATAATTACAAGGCCTTGGGCTTGATAATTACCGATGGGCTTGATAATTTTCGAACTAGGCTAAACTAGAATAAAATTAAATAAATCCATTGGCCCAATACGACTAATCACAAATTGTAGTAATTGGGCTCTAATTAAAATTAAATAAAAAAACTATACTAATGGATGAATAATTAAATAGCGCACGTCCCAAACATGGCGTGGCCACGACCTAGGTGTCTTCCTCGATGCTCGTCAAATTCACCAACTTGTACTGTCGGGATTCAGTTCCATCGTTCTCCAACTTCTTCTGAACATAGCACTGGAAATAGCCTTGCAGTTTCTTGGCTCTTAATCTCGTCACTGGACCTCTAAGCTGCAACTCCGAGTTTAATTCTTCAGTGCTAGACCCGATCTCATCAAGATTGTAGCATAATAGTATTAAATAGTTTATCTTGACTATTTATTTATACTAGTACGTTAATCATATTGAAATGATCACAGTGAGATTAATTCTTTGTTCTGACTTATTGAGAATTAAATATCTCGGTGACTTAAATAGTCTTAACCTTAATTGGGCTTATCAGTATGAATAAGTGTCTGACTATTGCTTTGATCTATTATAAATGAGAACTTGATAGTGGTTCGAAATTTCATATTTTGGGCAGTGGCAGTTCTTATTTGATATTGATAGAGCTGTAATGAGGATCCGTGTCTTATGAATAATGGGATAATGATATCCTCTCGAGTAACCCTGCAGGTGGAATTAGTTCCGATACGATAATAAGTTTAAGTGGTAGCACTCGAGATAATTATTTATTAGTAAATAATTAATTGATTAATTAATTACTGTCAAAAGTATTTAATTAATTAATGGATATTCGATAATCTTAAACACGGTGATTAATTAAGTCTAATACTAGTCCCAACTCAACTAAATAAATAAGAGGGTAAGTCAGTATTAATTCTTTAGTGGAATGAATTAATATTTATATCTGATTTATATTTCTGGACTGAATAGATTAAATCAGATATTATCGGGCCAATCATTATTTAAACTAGTAGATCCCTGAACTGGCCCAATGGCCTGTGTCTTTAGTGGGCTTAGGCGCCTTCTCTCCTACGACCTGTCGTCTAGGTTTAATGAATGTGAACAGTTATTTATCTATAAATACAAGGCTCATAAGACTCATTACTTACTTGCATTCTAAGCAACCGAAACCTAGAGAGAGAGAGTTAGCCATCGACCATAGTAGTGAGAGAGAGTTCGAAGTCGATCCCATCCATCGTTGTATGCTAGCCGGGAACAGTTTGGAAGGTTAACTCTGGAGTCGTTGTGCGTCAAGTTTGCAGGTATTTCGAATAAACATCCTATGATTGTAATTAAATTCATAGGAGCATGCTAGGTGTGGATTTTGTATGTGTTTGTTAGATATCCATAACTGATCCATGGGTGAAAACGAATCGGTTTTCAATAATCGGTTCAAACATATTACGTACAAATAGGTATATATATATATTCTCTCAAGCCGATAGCTAGAACTCTGGTGTAAAGCCTCTGTATAAATCTACGGTTCAAAAATCTGTCCAAAATCTGGAATATACACATAATAAGATTACAAATATATGTGCTGCTGACAGATGATCAAAGTTAATAAGTACTTCCTCCGTCCTCATATAAGTGTCCCATTTGGATTTGGGCACGGGATTTAAGAAAGCTGATAAAGGTATTTTGAGTGGGGTAAAAGTTAGGATGTATGGGTAGTGGTAATGACACACTTAATTTCCTAATCCTTGTTTACTTTTTGGTTGTTGTTATTTTTGGTGGTTGGCTTTATTTTTTTTTATTGTTCATTTACTGCTTTTTTTCACCATATTTAAACCATTAATTTTTTTTTAAACATATTTCGATTTTCTGTTGTGATGTAAGGAAATTACCATTTTTTTTGTTGTAATGTAAATGCACATATTTCTATTTTTGTTTGTAAATGAACATTTTTTTTCTCAGTTTAAGGAAATTTCGTTTTTTTTTTTCTTTTCCAGATTTAAATGTAAATCGTAAAGAATTCGCGAGTGGTAGAATCAGTTGTGTTTTTCTCTCTCTCTCTCATCCCCTCTCCCCCCCGCTCTCTCTTGCCTGTCAAAATAACTGCAACAGTCCCTCTGATTTCAATCCCCCCTGTCTTCTCTCTCATTAGCGTTTTTAGATTAATTGATAATTAGAATCAATTCGGCGTCAATGGCGTCGAGTGAAGATAAGAATTTCAACACCGACTGTTTACACGGACGGTTCGAGGCGCAAATGTCAGTCGGAAATAATCTCGCCAGCATATCCACCGCCGCGCCGCCGCTGAACTCTCAACCCAGCCGCCGCGAAGATGAAAGGTTCGAAGGCGAAAGTTTGGTCGTGTGGAAATTGGGGAGGAGGGGATTGTTGAATATCGACTTGAACGTTCCTCCGCCAGAGGCTCCTGGCGGTGAGTTGACGGCGGAGGCCGGCGGAATAAATGGACCAGAAATCTTGCTGCCGCCGCCGGCTGACGTTGCTCCCGATGATTCCGCTAAAAAAGCGGGCATCTCTGACGAAGGCAAGTTGAATTTCAATGTCGAGATGAGAACTGCGCAAATCAGAGGAGCGAAAATGGGGAAGAATAATGGGAGAAACAAACGTTGGATTGCGCTTCTTGGAGTTGCAGAGCGAGGGAGGAAATTAGGGTTTGGAGAGAGAGAGAGAGAGAGAGATCGAGGAGGACGATGTAAGAGGAATTTGTGGGTTTGTAGAGAGAGAGATACAGATCTGTTGTTATGAAGTGAGAATTTTGGATATTAAAATGGGGCCTATATTTGGGCTGCCCAATTAGGGAATTAGATTAGAGAATTAGGGAATTAGATTAGGGAATTAATTGTGGGTCCAGAATGGTAAAGGGTAGTAAATATTGAAAAATATGGAGGTTAATTTTGTACGAAAAGTGTAAGTAGGACATTTATTTGAGGACAAGAGAAAGTGATAAATAGGACATTTATTTGAGGACGGAGTGAGTATATAAGAACAGAACAATTAAAAAATATAGAAGAAAGTTAGAAGGCAAAATATATACTCCCAAGGATTGCAAATTGCAGCAGCTCCGGTGACGGGACGAGAGCGTTTATTCCTTCCTCACCAAGATATTTTACCTCAAATTATAATAAAATAGAATTAATTTAATGAGAGAATTTTACAACTAGCAGTTTTTAGATAGTTTTTTTAAAAAATAGCACTCCTTATAAAAACTTAAAAATTTAGCACTTCTTGACATTTTTGTCCTTCCAACACCTATCTAGTACAAAAAAAAAATTTGTGACTGAACAAAAAAAAAACATTCCACCACCACAACCCCGCCACCGCCATCGCCGTGCCACCACCACGGCCGCCGTGCCATCACTTTCCGGCCGCCGCCGCCGACGGTCACAGAAAATTTTTTGTGACTGAACAAAAAAAAACCACAATTTCCACCGTCGCCGCCGCCGTGCCACCACCGTCGCCGTCGCCGGCGGCCACAAATTTTTTGTGAAGTCACAAAAAAATGGATTAAATTTTGTGAAGTCACAAATAAATTGATTAAATTTTGTGAAGTCACAAAAAATTTTTGTGAAGTCACAACAAAATGGATTAAATTTTGTGAAGTCACCAAAAAAGATGGGAAAAATTTGTGGAGTCGTAAAAAAAAATTGGAAAAATTTATGAATGCAAAAAAAAAAATGGGAAGGTCTAGCCGCTTCTATCTGCTCCCATTAAACCAACCAACAATCAAAATACAAATTTGAGGTGAAAATACCAAACTAAATTGCAGTCATCTCCACCAACTCCTAATTAAACTACTACCGATTGGTCCAAAACAAATCAAAAAACTGTAAATACATATCGATTCGGCAATTCTCAACCCAAATTTGTGAATGCACAAAAAATCTTTCATCAAAATGGAAAGAATGCAGATCGAGAATCGCCGTCCTCACCGCATTCGAGAATCGCCGTCCTCAAGCACCCCTCGGTCCTCACCGCATTCGAGAATTGGTGCCGCGAGCTGCACACCAGGCGCTCACCACAGTTCCTCGGTCTCCGCTACCAGCGTGGCATGTGGTCGAAATCCAACTACGGCTCCGACGTCATAATCGGAGTCATCGACACCTGAATTTGGTCAGAGTACAGGAGCTTCTCCGATCTTAACCTCCGCCACAGAGATTCTCCTACTCCCTCATCCGCCGCTTCGGCCAGGGTGGCTTCAGTTCGGTCTTCAAACCGCTGCGAACCGCCTCGACTCCATCTCTGAAACAAATAGTACCAATTTAATACCCAAGTACAAAAAATTGAGGATCTCAAATCAAATCGAACGCTTGATAAATAAAAAAGGGACCAGATTCCTCCTGGGAGATTTCGCAGATCCGGTGACTGGAGATGGCGGGAAGAACTTGCAAATCCTGGGAGACTTTGTTGTGCTTGCGGGGAGAATTCGCAGATCATGTGGCGGCCTCGTCGATCTGGAAGAATTGGCGAGGGACAAGGTGACTGGAGATGGTGGGGAGAGAGAAAGAGAAATAGTGAGAGAGAGAGAAGAGCCACTGGAGGTGGCGGCGACGAAGGTGCTGCGATGGCGATGGTGGTGAGGAGGTGGCGGCGGGTTTGACGGAGAGAAAGAAAGAGAAATAGATGAAATAAAATGAAAAGATACAGATGTAGAGAGAAAATGAAAAAGTTGGGATATAATGAGAATTAGAAATTGTTGTTGAGGGTATAAAAGAGAGGAAGTGCCAAAATTTTAAGTTTTTAAAAGGAGTGCTATATTTTCAAAAAACTATCCTAGAAGTGCTATTTTGGGGGATTTTCTCTAATTTTAATTACCCGTGAATTATAAAATAAGAGTGCGCGAGTATTTAAAAAAAATCAAGTTAATCTATAATTATATAAAAGAAATTATTTCGAAATATCAACTTATTCCATACTTATATAAAAAAAGTACACAAAATTTGAATTGCCTATTATATCCATATATTTATAAAAAAAAGCTTTATTTTATAAAATTTAGTATTATTTTTTTAGAATAATAATGTAATATAATATTTTATGTTTATAAGGAATAACCAAATTCATTATGAATGTACTTACCTCCCTAGTATAGAATCAATGCCATGCATCACAATAACAATAAAACGATAAAATATAATTATCCAAAAAAAATACAAGAATTTACTATTTTTACATATTTTGAATTTTGAATTAAAATATATATAATTATTTTATGGTTGGCTAATTGATGGTCCCGAAACGAGTTACTGGTGTATGGGGGGGATACACCAGTTAGGATTTTAAAACTTAACCCTTAAAAATTACTTCAACCGAGTAGAACGGACTCAGTTGGAATCTCACAGCTGAGTAAGCAACCTCAGCTGGAAGAGTGAGGCTGTGCGGAATGTGGTGGAAATTAAAACTCGTTAAACAACTCACGCTTTTAGTGCAGGTTGGTCAAAAACCAAAACAGTTGAATATGCAAAATGCAGTTTGTATGCTGGTTAGTTTGATCAGATAAGAATGCAATAAGCAACTGAATAAAAATAAACACAGACACACAGGATTTAACGTGGTTCGGAGATAACCCTCCTACGTCCACGGGGAGATGTGAATCCTCACACCTCAGTCCAAGTTCTTCTGGACAGTTCCACACAGCTTACCCGGGCTGTGCAACCGTTGCAATAAGTTTACGGGTACTTATCAACCTTTACAGTTAAGTTTGCGGGTACTTAACAACCTATGTCAAGTTTGCGGGTACTTGACAACCTAGCTACTCAATTACAGGAAGAGTATGATCCTAACAGACACTTTTTAAGGTGTGTATGTGGGTGGATTTTCCAACTACAGCTCGATCACGAATGAGAGCTGGATCTATGGCTTGAACGAATAAACACTCAAACTAAGATCTAAGACAGATTATAACTCTATGAACCCTCAGCTACTAATGTTCTATCACTCTTGAACTCTCAGCTGCTGATGCTCTTAGAATATGATTTTTGCAGATTTTTCTTGCGCTTGTTTCTTGTGATTGCACTTCTGTCTCTTATCACATTAACCTCTCGAATGAGAGAATGCCTCTATTTATAGGCGGAGAGTATCAACTAGCCGTTGGAGGAGCTGTTGATCTGATCATTGAAAGCGATGGCTTGTCTCTCATCTCTGCAGACTTTCCCGATATGGCATCTGTGCTCTTCTGCTTTCCATCTGAGACAGCCTTGTGTTGGGCCAGATGGGGTAATGACTGAACGGTCAAACCCTCATGTGACTTCTTTTTGAAATTCAAATCTTAAACCTTTCTGACAGTCAACCTCGATTAGTCGGTTGAAAATCTTGATCTTTATCTGAGTGGTCTTCAGCTGATGTTCTGACTGAACCGTTGAACTCTCAGCTGACTTTGAACTTCATGCTGTTGATCTTCTTGTTTGAGTTCTACAACTGAGGTTCTGAAACTGAACCCTCAGTTGTCTTCCTTGTATTTAGTCAGTTGAGTTTGAACCTTCAGATGACTTCCTTTTCATCTGATGTTCTCTTCCTCTTACTGCTTCTCATCTGACGAACTCAGTTGGTTTCCTTCACAACTGATGTTCTGAAGACTTCCCCCTCATTCCATTGAACATATGAACTCTCAGTTGTCTTTCATGACAACTGATGTTCTGATTGGGTGATGCCTTGTTGCCATCTTCAGCTGGAGACCTGTAAAGATAAAATCTTAACTTTGCTCAAACAGCGAGCCTAATTTCTAACATTAGGTTCTGGCAACATCTACTCGGTTGGGGTCAGTCGGTTTTGGAATTCATCAAAACTCTACTAATAAATTTCCCAACAATTTCCCCCTTTTTGATGATGCCAAAACCACTTACAACTTTGAACCACTATTGATCTAAACCTCACTAACTTATCTAAAATCTCAGCTGAAATTCTAGACAGTCTATAAGATAAAACATCAAAGGGTTAGCACAGTTATAACATGGTATTTAAAAGACTTTGTGATTCAGAGCTTGGACAATGAGGAATGTTCATCAAGGTGAATCTTATATATACTTTGAAGTTTTTGTTACAACTGAAGGATTACAGGGTTAAGCACAGAACAGATAAAGATACAACAGTTGCTCCAAAAACTACATCAGCTCAAAAGACAAAAATTAGATCAGCTCAAAAATACTGTTGACCGTACTTGCTGAAGATACGGTAAAGATCTCTTCTTCGCAGGTGACTCAATCCCAGTGTTGACACCATGTTCCTTGCAGACTTGTCTCGCCTCAGCCATGATCGCATTTCTGTTCGGAGTGTTTGTGCCTTTGATCATCTGAGGGCGATATCTGAGCATCTGGAACTGGAATGGTGTTGGGATCGAGCTGAGCATTCAGCATGGCTCGCTTGAACTGACTAAACATTCCAGGTCTCCAGATCTGAGCTCCCACAGGGCTTCCTTGAAGGCTTGCCTTGGTCTTCAGTCGAGTAGACCTTCCTGTATAAAAGTCATTAATGAATTCATGCTTGAACTGCTCCCAGTCATCGTTCCACTCAGCATTCATCCACTTGTCAACATGTGGGAACCGAGACGGGAGCGGGGCGTTCTTCTGCAGCTGTTGAGCTTCTTCCTAGCCTCAGCCTTCATCTGGTGCTTGTTGATTCTTCGCACGCTCCGGCTGGCTTTATTTCTGTCGACGTTTTTCTACCTTGGCCAGTTCCTTCTCGAACTTGGCCACCTTCTTGGCCTGATCAGCAGCGAACTTCTTGATCCAAGAGGGATTCAAGTACTTCTCCTTGGACCCCCATAGCTTTGGCAGCTTCGATGCAGTCTTCAACAGATATCCCGTCAAGTTCGGCATCGAGCTCGGCCGTAAGCTCGGCTACGAGGTCGTGGGAGATTTCCAGTTCTGCTGCGATCCTTCAGCTTCAGCACTCCTTCTTGTTGAACTCCTTCCCCTTGCTGAAGAACACTTTCCCTTGTCCAGCAACAGCTGCTGGCTCCTTGTCTTCCCCCTTTTTGGCATCATCCAAAAGGGTGGCAACAGTGCCATCCAGGGAGGTCAGCTTGGCCTCAGCTGTTGAACGCGGGAAAAGAGTTCATCGAACATCCTTCTCTTCCACCTTCTTGGCCAACTCCAGGTCCTGGCGCTCCTGCTCAGCTCGCTGCAAGGCTGCAAAGGTCGCAGAGACCTCTTTGTGGAGGGTGACGAACTCAGCTCGGAAATTTGCGAACTGAGACATCCACTCCTGGTCTTGAGTCTGCTGGGACTTTGCCAGATCAGATTCAGCAACGGTCTTGAAACGTTGAAGTCCGAGCTGAGGCCCTGAACTGCCTTCCTTAGAGCCGTGACCTCCGAGCTGGAAGAAGTGGAGAGATCTTCGAACTTCTGCTGTAGGGAGAGGAAAGGTGTTCCAGCTGATTCTTCAAGTTGGCATTCTCTGCCATCAGCTGATTCATCCTGTCAGCATCCTCCTCCTTGCTGAGCTGGATCTTGGACAACATTTCCTGCCTCAGCTGGTTGACCCTCTCGGAGATCAGCTCACAGATGGCATCGGTTGAGAGCGCTGGCTGATCTGAGGGTCCAGGCAGGTGTTGTGGTTGTGGCTGGGCAGATGGCTCCATGACAACCAGGGCAGACGGCTGGCGAGGTAGGCCTTGAGCTTTTCTTCTTCCCTCTTGGCCGCCTCTTCAGCTGCGTCGACATCCTCCATGCAGTTGGCATTCTTGGCCACATATCGTCAAGAAACTGAACAGCTCCAGGATTGTTGCACAGCTCCCTGGTGTCTGTCCCTTCTTGGATGCTTTGTCCAGACGACGACGTAGCACACCACCTTCTGGTTGTAGGCCACCTCCAGGTTCTGGTAGTCGAAGTATACCCTCAGGTTGGATTCTTCGACCTTCAACCTGTCCCAACCATGGATCCTGAGGGTTTCCTCCTTGACGTACCATAGCTGAATATGACGCTGAACTGGTAGAGCAGTTCCGTCCCGATACGGCAAAAATGGGCATCGAGGCTGCCTCGGGGAACATACCAATCAGCTTGCGGAAGCAGTAGCTTAGCCTTCCTTCATATTCAGCCAAGATCGCCTGGCGGTTGGCTTCTTCATCAATTGGGGGGGGTCAATATCGAAGGTAGGTTCGATGGTTTCATCAACGTTGGCCAAAGGAATGGTCACAACGTTGGCATCGAGCGAGAGGCTCGGAATATCTGACTGAGGACCAGTTGAGAGAACTGGATCCTCTTTGGGTGGTGAGTGGCTGGCTCAGTGTTTCCTCAGACACAGGTGGGATTACCTGGCTGGCATCAGCTCCAGTGGACTGTCGTGGGACTCCTCAGATGAAGAAGACTCATCTGAGGAGGAGCTGGATTCCTCCACGTGATCTCCACTCCTTCAGCCACTTCCTCCTGACGAGGTTGAAGAACAAACCCAGCTGGGTCAACCGACTGGCTTGATTCGGTTGACTCCTTCTCCTCAGCTGGCTTTACCACCACTGGACTTGTTGTAGATGGTTGAGCCGCTGGCTGGATGATCGAATCCTGGGCCTCTTCTGGAGGGGTTCCTCCTTCTTCTTCTTCATCTTCCTCTTCCTCAGCCACCTCCTCCAGCTGGCGCTTCGCAGGCTTGGACCGAGAAGGGCGGCGAGCTGCTGAGACTGACTCCACAGCTGGCTTGGGGGCACCCTTGGGAGTGTAAACGGCCTCCACAACGTCCCTGGCCTTTTTGGCTGTGGGGAACAGCATCAGCTTGCTGAGCCGGGTCCTCACTCCCTTCCCAGGTCAGCTGCTGTCCCTTTGTGGCTTGGAGGATAAGGGCAGAGATTTTTGTGCCGAAGTTGAGTGTCCCCTTGACACTCAACAGCTGCTCTCCGGACTCAGCTGACGTCTCAGAGATTTTCTGCTTCTCCATCAACAGCTGGCTTTCAAGATAGCCCAGCCATCGACCTGGTGCTGTTCCTCCAGGGCCTTTTTGCTGCTTGAGCTTCGGTCGCTAATGTCACCGAACGCTCCTCCATACGCGAAGGCGCATTTAGAGATCACGTCGAAAAGAAGTCGGTGCCGGCTTCAGTTTGTCCTTTGCATGCTCCCCTTCAATGGTTCGGGAACAAGAAGGATTGTTTGAAGGAAGGCATCAGCTTCCTTATCGGTGAAGTTCCCCACACATCTGTGGCTTCGCGATTTCTGGGGATGATCTTCTCCAGTTCCTTGGATACTTTTATTTCCACGGCGGTGTCTTCTATCGTACGGAAGAGTGTTTCTTTGCTTGCACGGGATGATAGTGACAAGCCCGTCTTCTGCAACTCGCTGCAGATTCCTGTAGAAATGTACAACCTGCTTCCTGAGCAACTTGGATGGAGAGAGGGTTGCCCAGTCGAGCAGACTGTGGTCGGAAGAATGGCGGCGACTGGTGCGAGTTCCGGCGAGGTCAGGCCGCTCTGGAAAGAATCTGTTCAAATGAATCTTCGACATCACCATGTCGAAAGATTCCTGGAATGTAGCAGGCTCTGCGGAAACCATCTTCTTGGAAGCTTTAGATTTAGGCGCCATCTCAAAGAGATATATATGCAAAGGAAAAAATCTTTACTGAAAATGAGACAAATTGGAGAGGATGATGAATAGTTAGTAAAGATATGCACGAAAAGAGAAGGTAAGGATCACTTCCTGATTTGCCGTATTATATAATCTTTGACTCGGATAAATCAACGGCTGGGGTTAAATGGCGCGTATTTTCAACGGCTGGGATTGCGACTGTTGAGTAATTTTGACTGATGCTCCACGCGCGAGAGTGAGAAGGTGAATAGTTTAAGGTGTCAGCCCAGTCGCACTATAAAGTAAGGCTATAGGAGTTCAGCCAGACTTTACATTAAATGCGATATGATGGCTTGTTTAGTCTAGCTGACATGTTCAGGAATGTTTGAATTTATTTCAAACATTCTCATTAATATCATAACACCTTCAGTCATAAATGATACCTGTCAGCTGATGTCGAGATCAGCTGTATACCTCAGTTGCCGCATACCATCAGCTGACTCGAGTTCGTCTGTTCAGCTGATGTTTGATGTCTTCAGTTGGCAATTCGTATCTGAGATTCCCCCTTCATCTGAGCTTCCCCCTCAGATGGATATCTGACTCTTCATCTCGGATGGATCCTCTGCAGCTCGGATGATTCTTTAGCTCGGATGGATTTTCTCCAGCTCGGATGACTCTTCATCCGATGGATCCAATAGTCCAAGAAGATCACACAACATCTTGAACCGAGCTTCAGGAAGAGGTTTGGTGAAGATGTCAGCTCTCTGAATCTCAGTTGGGATCTTCTCCATGGACACATCCTTCTTCTCAATATGATCTCGGATGAAATGATGACGAATGTCGATATGCTTTGTCGAGAGTGGTGAACAGGATTCAGAGAGATAGCTATGGCACTCGAGCTATCACAATGAATGGGAACCTGTCCAGTTGCAACTTCATAATCTCTCAGCTGTTGCTTCAGCCACAACACTTGCATGCAACAGCTTCCGGCAGCCATATACTCTGACTCGGTTGTAGAGGTTGCAACACATGCTTGTTTCTTGGAGAACCATGAAACCAGCTTGCTTCCCATGAATTGACAGTGTCCAGAGGTAGACTTCCTGTCCAACCGATCTCCTGCTAGGTCCGCATCTGAGTATCCAGTCAGCTGGATATTGTCGTCAGTTGGATACCACAATCCAACATTAATAGTTCCCTTCAGATACTTGATGATGTTCTTTGCTGCCAACATGTGTGCTTCTCTTGGCTGAACTTGGAATCGAGCACACACTCCAACTGCGTATGATATGTCTGGTCGGCTGGCAGTTAGATATAGCAGCGAACCGATGATCCCTCTAAACTGGCTGGCATCTACGAGCTTTCCTTCAGCTCCGGGTTCAATCTTCCAGTTAGTATTCATTGGGATCCTCGTGGTCTTACTTGTTGCAATCCGAACTTGGTGATGAGCTCCTTTGTATACTTGGACTGTTGATGAAAATCCCTTCAGGTGACTGCTTCACTTGTAATCCAAGGAAATAATTCATCTACCCATCATTGACATCTCGAACTTCTCCTTCATGAGATCTGAGAATTTCTTGCACAGCTCCTGACTTGGACCGAAATGATGTCATCGACGTAATTTGCACAACAAGTATATCTTCTCCAACTTTGATGGTGAACAGGGTTTTATCAACTGACCTCGTTTGAACCCGAGTTCAGTAGAAAACCACAAAGAGTGTCATACCAGGCCCTTGGCGCTTGCTTTAGACCATAGATAGCTTTCTTCACTTGTACACTTCCATCTCCAGTCTCAAAACCTGGAGGCTGTTCAACATATACATCTTCTTGATATCTCCATTGAGGAATGCACACTTCACATCCATCTGATACACTTTGAACTTGTGATGTGCGGCATAAGCTAGAAAGATTCGGATGGCTTCCAGCCTTGCAACAGGTGCGAAGATCTTCAAAGTCGATTCCTTCTTGTTGGCAGTATCCTTGAGCTACCAACCTTGCCTTATTCCTCACTATGAATCCAATGGCGTCTCTCTTTTTTGAAAATCCACTTCAATCCAATCACCTTGACACCATTTGGTCTTTCTACCAACTCCCATACACAGTTGCGTAGAAACTCATTCAGTTCTTCTTGCATGGCTGTTGTCCAGTGAACACAGTTGAGAGCTTCCCCAACATTCTTCGGTTCTGGTACATCAGCTACAAAGCAAGAAATCATGGCAACATCTCCAGCTTGCTCGAACTCCTCTAGAACTGCCAACTCCTCAGCATACTGGGCGTAAGTGTTGGAGTTTCCTTCAGTTGATTCTGGATTTGCAACTCGGCTCCTTGTACGCACACCCTCGGTTGGATCGCCGATGATGTTGTCAGTGGAATGAACTTCATACCATCTTCGGTTGCGTCTTCCTTCTTCTTCCAACTGTGGCTGTTCTGAAATCTGAGTTGGAGTCTTTAGAGCTGGTGATTGATCAGCTGTTGAGTCTGGATCCTCAACATTGGTATTAGGTTGAACCGGACTCGGTTGGGCTTCGGATGCTGAAGCAGTTGGAGGACATCAGCTGAAGTTCCCCCTTGGGATGTGCTGGGGTCTTCGCATTCATCTTCAGAGGAGTATGGATCCTCATCCTCAGTTGCCCAAACCAGTGGTTCAGCTAGGTTCTTTTCCCTTAGAGCTTGCGATCTGGTGAGAACTGGTGGAACAGTTGGATCTGCTTGTTGTCCTTTAACCTGTTCCCTGCACTCAAAGGTAGATTCATCAAAACTAACATGAGGTGTTATTTCCACAACACGAGAGCTGTTGTTGAAAACTCTATATGCCTTGATCGAGCTGCATATCCAAGAAATATGCCCTTCGAAGCTTTGGCATCAAAAGTTTTCAACTGAGTCTTCCCATTGTTGTGAATATAACACTTAACCAAAACGCGAAAATAAGAAATATCTGGCTTTCTGCGTCTCCACAGCATATGGTGTCTTTCCCAACCGCTTGGTTAGAAGAGATCGATTTGAGTGTAGCATGCAGTGTTGATCGCTTCAGCCCAAAATCTCTTTGGTAGAGCTGAGCTGCTAACATGGATGTGGCTGCATCCTTCAGCGTTCTGTTCTTCGCTCAGCTACTCCATTTGTTGCGGAGTACGCGCGCTGATGTCTGATGGTTATTCCATTTTCTCGCAATACTCGATGATGGTTTCATTTAGAAACTCAGTTCCACGATCTGATCGGATAGAAATGATCTTCATCTCTTGTTGGTTCTATCCGATCCATCAGCTTGGGCAGCTCATCTCGGGTTTCACTCTTGTGACGCATGAAAATGGTCCACGTGTACCTCGAGTAATCATCAGTTACAACCAATGTATATTCGTTGCCATTTATGCTTTTTGGTGTAACTGGCCCGAAGAGATCCATATGGATCAGCTGTAACACTCGGTCGGTTGAGGGAGTTGACTTCAACCGGAAGGAGGATCTAGCGAGCTTTCCCAGCTGGCATGCACTGCAGATGTGTGTTGTTGAAAACACTCGGTTAGGTATGCCTCTTGCATGTTCTTGTCTGGCGAGTCGGTTCATCGTCTTGAAGTTCAGATGGTTGAGCCTTTTGTGCCACAGCCAGCTCACATCAGAACTGCTCTTTGATAACAGGCAGGTGTCAGGGAGGCTGCTGTTCCAGTCAGCGTAATAGACATTCCCTGTTGGTGATCGATTTCCCAACAATATCACCTGTTTTGATCCGACATCTTTAACTGCAACCCTGTGCATCAAACTTGACAGAGAAACCATTATCACAGAATTGGCTGATGGAGAGCAGGTTATGCTTCAATCCATCAACATAAGAGACATTAGAAATTGAAACATGATTGGTTTCAAGGGTACCGTAACCTCTGGTATAACCTTTTGAGTTATCACCAAAAGTAACTGATGGACCTTCTTTCTCCACGAAACTTCCAAGCAAATCCTTCAGATTCGTCATGTGTTTCGAGCATCCACTATCCATCACCCACATTGTAGCAGACGCCTTCTTCTTCCTCAGCTGTTTCTCCTGCACCTGCAAAGAGAAACTCGCTTAGGTCCCCAATTTCAGTTGGGTCCTGGAGGGTTAGAACCAGTTCCCGCTGGAACTGTGCGTCGCTTTTCCCTGTAAACTCGGATGGATTTATCATTCCAGATTACTTTTCCTTCATCATCAACTATAACAACACCTCGGTTATCCTTAGGCTTGTTGTTAGTAGTGATGTTCTGTTTCTTGGGAGGAGTTGGATTTCTCCCATGTTGAGCTTTAGGAGGTGAGGCTTTCCCCCTGTTTTGATGGCGATTCTTATCCTGTTGAGTTTGTCTGTGAGGTCGGACGCCATGTTGGAATCTTTGTGGCTGATTATGATTCCAACTTCCTGAGGGTTGTCTGTAGCTATTCATGCCCTGATGATGATTCATATTATGGCATGAATATCTCCAGTTGTTTGACCAGTTCCTCATTGGTTGACTCGGTTGGAACCTTTGGTCGACTGATGTTGGAATCGCTGTTGATTCAGATGATTGAACCCATGTCTGTTCTGAGGTCGGTTCCATTCCTTCTGACGTTGACTTTGAGGTTGATGCAGAGGTCGGTTCTGATTCTGAGATCGGTTGCGGTTGTGCCTTCGACGCCTCTGATTCCTCTTCTGACTTTTGGAACATTCCCCCTCGGTTGATATTCAACCGATGGAACATTCTGTCCTACATCGCTACTCCTTTTCCCTTCTCAGTTGTAATCCTATTGGTCGTTGAACTTGCTGAGAGGTGGAGGTTGAATTAGCTTCTGGAGACTCAGCTGTGTCTGGCTCGACAGCTGTGACTTCTACAGCTTTGATGAAGGTTGCTGGTGGAATCCCAGTATCCTTGACAACATCATAGCCGAGTCCTGACACGTCATCCATCTGTCTACTATAACTGATAAGATTCTCTATGATCTTGGATGACTGATACAGCTTAATTAGATTGTCCTTCTCAGTTTGCAACCTTGACGAGTACAGTTATCTGCTCGGTTTGTCCATCTGACTTCTTTATCAGCTGTTCGATCTGAGCCTCTTGATTTTTCAACTGATCTTGCTGTTCCTTGTTCTGCTTTGTCAACTCCTCATCAGCTGGAGCCTTAGCCTGTTCAGTTGACTCTTGAGATTCTCAATCTCCTCGGTTTGGCTCTTGATCAGATCGTCCTTTTCGGTTAAGGAATCTTCAAGTTTGGCGAACTGAGCTTGAAGACTCTTAAACTCAACCGATTGTGATGCAGCTCCTCACTGAGTTCTTGAAAATCACTCCAGGAGGGTTCCAACTCATCGTTCAGAGATTCCTGCATGTTAGAAGTATTGGAAGAGTTTAACTGAGCAGGATTAGATTGTACCTCAATATCATCTTGGTCGGTTCCAAGTGCCATGAGGCATTGATCCTGACTGATGACGTTGTTGGTAGGTCAGTTCATCTCATCTTCAGTGTCTGTGAAGATGTCCATGTCGTCAGCTGCTTCTTCTGCTACCATGGCCTTGTTCTTTGCAGTTTGCTTGGCCCTCAAGCATCTCTCTCTTTCTTCGATAGATCTGGGCAGTCAGCTTGAATCCTTCCTTCCGCATTCGAAGCAACCATTGGTGACTGGCTTGAGCTGTCTCGAGTTCGGTTTGATTTGTAGAATCGTTTGTATTTCCCGAACCGAGTGTCCATGTCGGCTAGCTTCTTTGACAGAGCTGATGTTCTGTTGCAGTTCCTCTCTGCTTGGCTCCTTTGCAGTCGTGTCAGCCGATCTGGTTGGCCTCGATGATCTGATTTCGAGTAGTCAGCTCGGAGAGCAACTGACTTTGAGGCTGAGCCAACATCCTCAATTCTACTTGTCTGACCTGAGGACTGCGATCTCCTCCTGTTGACCTTATACTCATTTTTTTAAGATTGAGAACAATCTTTCAGTTCCCATTTCACCAAGGTCAGCTCGGCTCTCGTGGATATTGGTGAAAGTATCCCACTCAGCCGGTAGAGCTTGCAACACTTTGAGATTGATTTCTCTTAGTGTGTATTTTCCTCTTCGGATGGACTGGATTCTTCTGATGATGTCCATAAACCGGAGCTCTAGCTGATCGATAGTCTCATCAGGTCGCAGACTGAAGTTGTCGAAATCTTGACATGCATGTGAGAACTTGTTTTCCTTTGTCTCATCGCTTCCTTCACTTACGATGCCAGGATGTCCCACATCTCTTTTGCAGTCTCACACTCCTCTATCCAAGGCAGATAATCTTGTCCAACTGTGGACATTATTGTGCTCTGAGCCCAGATATCCAACTGGCTCACCTTGGCCTCCTCTGGAGAGTAGTCTTCTGGCTGTTTCTCCACATACTCCACCACTGTATCTCCATCGTTAGGATTTGTGGGAGTGCGAGCTATTCTTTCTTTAATGACGATTGGTCCGGAAGAGAGAACTTGTTGCATCCTGTGATGCTTTGACAGAAGGATCTTCTTCATTCGAGTTCTCCATGATGTATAATTGACTACTGAGAACATGACGACGATCTTGTCCTTGACGTCCATCTGCACAAAAAAAAACAGGACAAAAATGCGAGCAAATATGCACTAGCGTGAAAAGATCTGTTCAGTTGACCACTGAAGAAAATTTCTCGAATTCACACCTTGTGAAACAGAGTCAGCAGTCTTTTGAACCACTGCTCTGATACCACTTGATGGTCCCGAAACGAGTTACTGGTGTATGGGGGGGGGGGAATACACCAGTTAGGATTTTAAAACTTAACCCTTAAAAATTACTTCAACGAGTAAAACGGACTCAGTTGGAATCTCACAGCTGAGTAAGCAACCTCAGCTGGAAGAGTGAGGCTGTGCGGAATGTGGTGGAAATTAAAACTCGTTAAACAACTCACGCTTTTAGTGCAGGTTGGTCAAAAACCAAAACAGTTGAATATGCAAAATGCAGTTTGTATGGTTAGTTTGATCAGATAAGAATGCAATAAGCAACTGAATAAAAATAAACACAGACACACAGGATTTAACGTGGTTCGGAGATAACCCTCCTACGTCCACGGGGAGATGTGAATCCTCACACCTCAGTCCAAGTTCTTCTGGACAGTTCCACACAGCTTACCCGGGCTGTGCAACCGTTGCAATAAGTTTACGGGTACTTATCAACCTTTACAGTTAAGTTTGCGGGTACTTAACAACCTATGTCAAGTTTGCGGGTACTTGACGACCTAGCTACTCAATTACAGGAAGAGTATGATCCTAACAGACACTTTTAAGGTGTGTATGTGGGTGGATTTTCCAACTACAGCTCGATCACGAATGAGAGCTGGATCTATGGCTTGAACGAATAAACACTCAAACTAAGATCTAAGACAGATTATAACTCTATGAACCCTCAGCTACTAATGTTCTATCACTCTTGAACTCTCAGCTGCTGATGCTCTTAGAATATGATTTTTGCAGATTTTTCTTGCGCTTGTTTCTCTTGTGATTGCACTTCTGTCTCTTGTCCTTAACCTCTCGAATGAGAGAATGCCTCTATTTATAGGCGGAGAGTATCAACTAGCCGTTGGAGGAGCTGTTGATCTCTGATATTGAAAGCGATGGCTTGTCTCTCATCTCTGCAGACTTTCCCGATATGGCATCTGTGCTCTTCTGCTTTCCTTCTGAGACAGCCTTGTGTTGGGCCAGATGGGGTAATGACTGAACGGTCAAACCCTCATGTGACTTCCTTTTGAAATTCAAATCTTAAACCTTTCTGACAGTCAACCTCGATTAGTGGTTGAAAATCTTGATCTTTATCTGAGTGGTCTTCAGCTGATGTTCTGACTGAACCGTTGAACTCTCAGCTGACTTTGAACTTCATGCTGTTGATCTTCTTGTTTGAGTTCTACAACTGAGGTTCTGAAACTGAACCCTCAGTTGTCTTCCTTGTATTTAGTCAGTTGAGTTTGAACCTTCAGATGACTTCCTTTTCATCTGATGTTCTCTTCCTCTCTACTGCTTCTCATCTGACGAACCTCAGTTGGTTTCCTTCACAACTGATGTTCTGAAGACTTCCCCCTCATTCCATCTGAACATATGAACTCTCAGTTGTCTTTCATGACAACTGATGTTCTGTTGGTGATGCCTTGTTGCCATCTTCAGCTGGAGACCTGTAAAGATAAAATCTTAACTTTGCTCAAACAGCGAGCCTAATTCTAACATTAGGTTCTGACAACATCTACTCGGTTGGGGTCAGCCGATTTTGGAATTTATCAAAACTCTTATTAATAAATTTCCCAACACTAATTATCATACCCGATTAAATATTTATTCGGAAGATCTTAATCATTGATTTAAGTAGTCTTTAAAGTAACAGTTAAATTATTTGATTGAATCTTTGTGTAAGATAAAAAGTTAAGTAAT
>JANLIY010000617.1:0-28997 GCA_029490685.1 Schizonepeta tenuifolia
CAGAGGGGAGACGGAATTAGGTATTTTTGCATCAAGCTCTTTTAGTCCATGAAACCCCAGTCGATTTTTCCCGATTCATTCCGATGAATGAAAATAATCAGAGATTAGTATCAAATCCCATGTAGGTACTTGGAGGCGTAGAATCGATTCCCATTGGTCCCGAGGCTCGGCGGAGCTTTCTTAGCCGAGAAACGGTCAAAAACTCCACTTTTTTGACCGTTTCGCGAAAGTTCACCGACCGCGCGTTTTTCGCCGATCCAGCGGACCAGCGGACTCGCAGAGCTTTTTAGACCAGAAAATCGGACTCAGCGGGTCATTTCCAAGGGGACTTGCCCGGTTTCAGCCCGATCGGAGAACTTTCGATTTTGACCCCGAAATTTCACTCCATTCTTCCCCTGTCGATTTTTCTCGATTTTGGAGGAGAAAAAAAATTTCGAGCTGAGTGTCGGATCTTACATAGTTGGAGGCGTAGAATCGATTCCCATTGGTCCCGAGGCTCGGCGGAGCTTTCTTAGCCGAGAAACGGTCAAAAACTCCACTGTTTTTGACCGTTTCGCGAAAGTTCACCGACCGCGCGTTTTTCGCCGATCCAGCGGACCAGCGGACTCGCAGAGCTTTTTAGACCAGAAAATCGGACTCAGCGGGTCATTTCCAAGGGGACTTGCCCGGTTTCAGCCCGATCGGAGAACTTTCGATTTTGACCCCGAAATTTCACTCCATGGTACCCCTGTCGATTTTTCTCGATTATGGAGGAGAAAAAAAATTTCGAGCTGAGTGTCGGATCTTACATAGTTGGAGGCGTAGAATCGATTCCGCACGTCTTGACTCTCGGCGAGGCTCTCTGAGCCGAGAAACAGTCAGAAACTGGTCAAAAACGAGCATTTCCGACCACTTTTTGACTTTTTTCTGGAGCATTTTCAGCAGATAGCTGTAAGCGAGGGACTTGCGGAGCTTTTCGGACTCGAAAATCGCACTCAGCGAGTCAATTCAAAGCGAGCTTACTTGGTTTTTGCCCGATGGGCGAACTTTCGATTTCGACCCGAAAAATTTAGTCCATGTAACCCATGTCAGTTTTTCTCCAGTTTGGACTGAGAAAAAACGTTTGAAATTTCAGTTGCATCCTACGTAGTTGGAGGCGTAGAATCGATTCCGCACGGTCCCGACTCTCTGCGAGACTTCCTGAGCCGAGAAACAGTCAAAAACGAGCATTTCTGAACACTTTTTGACTCTTTCTCCGTAGCGTTTTCAGCAGATAGCTCTAAGCGAGGGACTCGCGGAGCTTCGGACTCGAAAATCGCACTCAGCGGGTCAATTCCAAGCGGCCTAACTTGCTTTCGGCTCGATCGGCGAACTATCGATTTTGACGCTAAAAGTTTAGTCCATGTAACCCCTGTCGATTTTTCTCGATTTGGGACTGAAAAAAAAAATTCGAGATTTCAGTCTCATCCTACGCAGTTGGAGGCGTAGAATCGATTCCGCACGTCTTGGCGCTCTGCGAGGCTTCCTTAGCCGAAAAACAGTCAAAAACAGGTCAAAAACGAGCTTTTCTGACCAATTTTTGACTTTTGGCTAGAGCGTTTTCAGCGGACAGCCCGAAGCGAGGGACTCGCGGAGCTTTTCGACTGGAGAATCGCACTCAGCGAGTCAATTACAAAGCGAGCTTAATTGGTTTTTTGCCCGTGCGTCGTTTTTTCCATCTTTTTAATCCATGAAATCGAAAAAAAAGAAAAAAAAAAAAAAAAAAAAAAAAACATTTACCATCCAATTTTCGTTGTTACAGAGAGGTTACTTGTTGGCAGCCCCTGTTTGCCGTTACGCATAAAATCAACCACGTTTAATAGAGATACATCTAGTCGCTTTCAGTTTGAGCCAGGTTTCAGGTTTGAAGTTTCATTTATTCATAAAACTTGGGTAACGTTAAATGTGAAGTTTAACGTGCTTTCAGGCTTAAAAATGTTTTCTCGACTTTGAATTTTAGCCAGGACACGATGCAAGACTAATTGTATTAAACTACTTCAAACTCTCTCTTTTCAAAGTGCGGCATGGTAACTGGTAAGTTCCTGCTGAACTTGGTCCAATTCGTTGCTCCTATGGCGTAAGGGTGTATCTCAAATTCCGCATGAGTCCCGGCACAGTGGTTTTGAAGCAAAAAAAAAAATGCGAAAAATGTACCAAAAATGGTTTGCTCGGGGTGAGTCCATGGTACGTGCACACTTAAATTCGCGAAAAATCAAAATCTTGGCTAGTGCTTTTTCGAAATACGCGCTTTGAAATTTTCAAAGTAAATGCAACTTTTCTATTGATCTTGATCCACTTTTTATTTATTTGTACATTGAATCGGTGTTGATCGGTTCACGTTTTCATTTTTTATTCGAATCAAGTCGATCGAATACATGCCCTCTCCTTACACGCACACTTCCATTCATACTCTTTTTTTTAACCGAAAAATTCGCCTTCTGCTGCGTCTGCGGCAATTGTTGTTACGAGTATGCGGTGCGTGCTGGTTTCAGGTAGTTACATACTCGACTCTTTGAAGGCGTTTTGTATGCAGAGCAATTCGCCAGTTCTCCAACAGGGTACGCCACTTGCGCACATAAAACGCCTTCACAGAGTCGAGTATGTAATGACCTGAAACCAGCACGCACAACATATTCCGTAACAACAATTGCTGCAGACGCAGCTGAAGGCGAATTGCTCTCGCACATAAAACGCCGGCCGTCAGAGATTCGTGTATGTAATGACCTGAAACCAGCACGCACAACATATTCGTAACAACAATTGCCGCAGACGCAGCTGAAGACGAATTTTTCAGTTAAAAAAAAAAGGGGTATGAAAGGAAGTGTGCGTGTAACGAGAGGCAATGTATGATCGACATGGAATCGAACGAAAAATGAAAACGTGAACCGATCAAACACCGATTCAATGTACAAATAAATAAAAATCTGATCAAAATCAGTGGAAAAGTTGCATTTTCTATGAAAATCTCAAATCGCGTATTTCGAAAAAGGATCAGTCAAGGAATTTGATTTTTCGCAATTTTACGTGTACACGTACCATAGACTCGCCCCCTGCAAACCATTTTTGGATACATTTTTGTCGCTTTTTTTTATCTTCTAGAAAAAAAATCTCGGCAGATTTTGAATTTTCAGCAAAAAAAAGGACGAAAGCCCCTGCCCATGAGTCTAAAGAATCATTCTAAACCCAAAAATCGGCAAAATTAAGAGAAATGATAGCAGAATAGTGTTTGGAAAAAAACCTCACATTCGATACAGAAATCGGTCAAGGGTCAATTCCAAGCGAGCTTACTTGGTTCCGACCCTATCGGCGAAATTTCCATTTGACCCGAAAAATTTAGTCCATGTTATCCGTGTCCGATTTTTCTCGATTTGGAGACGGAGAAAAATATTCGAGATTTCAGTCGCATCCTACGTTGCTGGAAGCGTAGAATCGATTCCGCACGGTCCCGACTCTCGGGGAGGCTTCCTGAGCCGAGAAACAGTAGAAACTGGTCAAAAACGAGCTTTTCTGACCACTTTTTGACTCTTTCTCTAGAGCGTTTTCAGCGGCTAGCTCGAAGCAAGGGACTTGCGGAGCTATTTCGACTGAAAAATTGCACTCGGCGGGTCAATTCCAAGCGAGCTTACTTGAATTCGGCCCGATCAGCGAACTTTAGATTTTGACGCTAAAAATTTAGTCCATGTAACCCCTGTCGATTTTTCTCGGTTTGGGACTGAGAAAAAAAATTTCGAGATTTCAGTCGCATCCTACGTAGTTGAAGGCGAAGAATCGATTCCGCACGGTCCCAACATTTGGCGAGGCTCCCTGAGCTAAGAATCAGTCAAAAATTGGTTCAAAACGAGTGTTTCTGACCACTTTTTGTCTCTTTTTTCGGAGCGTTTTCAGCGGATAACTCGTAGCGAGGGACTCAAGGAGCGTTTCCGACTGGAAAATCCCACTCAGCGGTCAATTCCAAGCGAGCTTACTTGGTTCCAGACCGATCGGCGAACTATCGATTTTGACGCTAATAATTTAGTCCATGTAACCCCTGTCGATTTTTCTCGATTTGGGACTGAGAAAAAATTTCAAGATTTCAGTCGCATCCTATATAGTCGGGTGGCGTAGAATCGGGTTCCGCACGCTCCCGACACTCGGCGAGGCTTCCCGAGTCGAGAAACAGTCAAAAGCTGGTCAAAAAAGGAGCTTTTCTGACCACTTTTTGCCTGTTTCTCTGGAGCGTTTTCAGCGGATAGCTCGAAGCTAGGGACTCGCGGAGCTTTTCCAACTCGAAAATCGAACACAGCGGGTCAATTCCATGCGAGCTCAGATCCAAAGGAGTCAACGTCACGAGATAATTGATAGGCTTGGAGGACAAGGCGCACATGGCGCACAAGTGCAGTTTCTGCTATTTCGAGAAATACGTGTTTTGAAGTTTCGAAATTATACATGGATCCTTATGACGGAATAAATGTTCAAACTGACCTTTTGATGCTTAAAAATTGGAATTTGGGAGCGAATTTTTCACAGAATATGCATCATGACTAGTTTTTACTGGAAATTAAAACCATCTCAATTTTTTTAAAAACTGCCTGTATGCGCCTTTTTATCTCTGAAATATTTATCAGTGTATAAGTCGCAGGGAGTCAGCAATCACCGGCAATTTGCAAGCTCCGTACTTGTCAATTCGTCAAATTGTAATTACCATAACATCGATATAGTAAAGATTTCTTTACGCCTTCAAATCCAGCGATACTCTCCGCTTTGCCAAGGAGTTAGTTTAGTTGCTTAACCGAACCTAACACAGATTATTGATGGCATTTCACGATCTCGCGAGTGTGCTAGCTTACACCATGTATCCAAGAAGAAGGGGCTAACGTATGTTTGAATTCAAACCATAATAATCCCTACTTCCAATCTCGTTTTTTCACTTTAAAACGATTAAATTTGTTGATTAAACACGAATGGATTGCAATTTGCCGGCGATTGCTAATTGCCTGCAACATATATACCTGAGAATTTTTGTGAAGAAATTAATGAGAAAAAAAAAATTACTGACTGAACAATCATAATCACTGCCTGTGGAAATGTTAATTAAACGATACTAAAGCACTTTATAGATGGTGAAAGTGCAGAAGTGCGAATCTCGGAAAACACGATTTTCCAGGAGAGTAAATAAACTGTCTGCATTCCTCTTTATTGTCGGCAGAAGGGATTAACCTTCTACCCTTCTTATTAATAATTCTTGAGGATGGCAAGAATAAGATATTTTTTCAAACTCCGTCAGCAGTTTTTCAATAATTTCTCGAACTGTTAGAAAATACGGCAGGAAATGCGAGATTCTCGTTTTTTGGCACTAAGAATCGACCCTTCATCAGTAGATTCACATTTTTGCACTTGGTGTTTTAAACTTGTTGGTGGATTTGGATCATTTAAAGACGGAAAAAAGGGTTTCACACTTAAATTTCCTTATCAGATAAGATTTAGTGGGTCATCGATGCTCCATGAATCCATGCTTTACGCTTTCCTAATGGACCCAAGAGGACAAAGTACTTTTTCTTCAATTATGATTATTCACAGTTAATCAAAGAAAACTCATTTTATCCGTGCAAAAACTATTTAAATTCACGACCGCTTTTGAGTGAGTTGCGATCTTGTAAACGGCAACTCTTTCAGTTTCACTTCAGAATACGATGACCGAACCAAGGGACTTAAAATACACAATCTGATCCAGCCGCCTGCGCTCTCTTCATTTAAAAAGGACGTAGATACCAAAAAAAATCTTAATATTATTTCAAAATAATATTCCTCGGCATTTTCCCAATATGCATCTAGATTTAAACACCCAAAATTATGAACTTTTTGGTCAACATCATTGTACAAGGCCACTCATAGTGGATACAGAGCGCCTTCAAATCAATCCGTAAACTTAACGTAAAATTCTGATACCACTATTCGTGCGTCACGACCAGTCATTTTGCATTACCCGGCCATTTGAAGGCGTTTCGTTGACTTCAGGCAAACTGGTCAAAAACGAGTGTTTCTGGCCACTTTTTGAGTTTTTCTTTGGATCGTCTTCCGCGGATAGCTCGAAGCGAGGGACTCGCGGAGCTTTCCGACTGGAAAATCGCACTCAGCATGTCATTTCCAAGCGGACTAGCTTGGTTTCGGCCCGTTCGGGCGAACTTTTGATTTTGACCATAAAATTTAGTCCAAGTAATCCTTGTCGATTTTCCTCGATTTTGGACTGAGAGAAAATTTCGAGATATCAGTAGCATCCTACGCAGTTGGAGGCGTCAAATCAATTCCGCACGGTTTTGACTCTCGGCGAGGCTCCCTGTGCCGAGGAACATTCAGAAACTGGTCAAAAACGAGCATTTCTGACTCCTTTTTGAATCTTTCTCTGGGAGCGTTTTCAGCGGATAGCTTTAAGCGAGGGAGTCGCGAACCTTTACCGACTCGAAAATCGCACTCGGCGGGTCAATTCCAAGTTACCTTACTTGGTGCCGGTCCGATTGGCGAAATTTTGATTTTGTCGAGCCGAGAACCAGTCAAAAACAGGGAAAAAACGAGCATTTCTGACCACTTTTTGACCCTTTCTCTAGAGCGTTTTCAGCAGATAGCTCGAAGCAAGGGACTTACGGAGCTATACCGACTGGAAAATTGCACTCAGCGGGTCATTTCCAAGGGGACTTGCCCGGTTTCAGCCCCGAACGGGAGAACTTTCGATTTTGACCCCGAAATTTCACTCCATGTACCCCTGTCGATTTTTCTCGATTTTGGAGGAGAAAAAAAAATTTCGAGCTGAGTGTCGGATCTTACATAGTTGGAGGCGTAGAATCGATTCCCATTGGTCCCGAGGCTCGGCGGAGCTTTCTTAGCCGAGAAACGGGCCAAAACTCCACTGTTTTTGACCGTTTCGCGAAAGTTCACCGACCGCGCGTTTTTTCGCCGATCCAGCGGACCAGCGGACTCGCAGAGCTTCTTAGACGAGAAAATCGGACTCAGCGGGTCATTTCCAAGGGGACTTGCCCGGTTTCAGCCCGATCGGAGAACTTTCGATTTTGACCCCGAAATTCACTCCATGGAACCCCTGTCGATTTTCTCGATTTTGGAGGAGAAAAAAATTTCGAGCTGAGTGTCGGATTACATTGTTGGGGCGTTAGAATCGATTCCCATTGGTCCCGAGGCTCGGCGAGCTTTCTTAGCCGAGAGAAACGGTCAAAAACCACTGTTTATGACCGTTTCGCGAAAGTTCACCGACATCGCGTTTTTCGCCGATCCAGCGGACCAGCGGACTCGCAGAGCTTGTTTAGACCAGAAAATCGGACTCAGCGGGTCATTTCCAAGGGGACTTGCCCACGGTTCAGCCGATCGAAGAACTTTCGTATTCGACCCCGAAATTTCACTCCATGATACCCCTGTCGATTTTTCTCGATTTTGGAGGAGAAAAAAAATTTCAAGCTGTAGTGTCGGATCTTTACATAGTTGCAGGCGTTAGAATCGATTCCCATTGGCCCGAGGCTCGGCGGAGCTTTCTTAGCCGAGAAAAACGGTCAAAAACTCCAGTGTTTTTGACCGTTTCGCGAAAGTTCACCGACCGCGCGTTTTTCGCCGATCCAGCGGACCAGCGGACTCGCAGAGCTTTTTAGACCAGAAAATCGGACTCAGCGGGTCATTTCCAAGGGGGACTTGCCCGGTTTCAGCCCGATCGGAGAACTTTCGATTTTGACCCCGAAATTTCACTCCATGGTACCCTGTCGATTTTTCTCGATTATGGAGGAGAAAAAAAATTTCGAGCTGAGTGTCGGATCTTACATAGTTGGAGGCGTAGAATCGATTCCGCACGCTCTTGACTCTCGGCGAGGCTCTCTGAGGCCGAGAAACAGTCAGAAACTGGTCAAAAACGAGCATTTCCGACCACTTTTTGACTCTTTTTCTGGAGCATTTTCAGCAGATAGCTGTAAGCGAGGGACTTGCGGAGCTTTTCGGACTCGAAAATCGCACTCAGCGAGTCAATTCAAAGCGAGCTTACTTGGTTTTTGCCCGATGGGCGAACTTTCGATTTCGACCCGAAAAATTTAGTCCATGTAACCCATGTCAGTTTTTCTCCAGTTTGGACTGAGAAAAAACGTTTGAAATTTCAGTTGCATCCTACGGAGTTGGAGGCGTAGAATCGATTCCGCACGGTCCCGACTCTCTGCGAGACTTCCTGAGCCGAGAAACAGTCAAAAACGAGCATTTCTGAACACTTTTTGACTCTTTCTCCGTAGCGTTTTCAGCAGATAGCTCTAAGCGAGGGACTCGCGGAGCTTTCGGACTCGAAAATCGCACTCAGCGGGTCAATTCCAAGCGGCCTAACTTGCTTTCGGCTCGATCGGCGAACTATCGATTTTGACGCTAAAAGTTTAGTCCATGTCAATTTTTCTCGATTTGGGACTGAAAAAAAAATTCGAGATTTCAGTCTCATCCTACGCAGTTGGAGGCGTAGAATCGATTCCGCACGGTCTTGGCGCTCTGCGAGGCTTCCTTAGCCGAAAAACAGTCAAAAAACAGGTCAAAAACGAGCTTTTCTGACCAATTTTTGACTCTTTGGCTAGAGCGTTTTCAGCGGACAGCCCGAAGCGAGGGACTCGCGGAGCTTTTCAGGACTGGAGAATCGCACTTAGCGTGTCAATTCCAAGCGAGCTTCCTCGGTTTCAGCCTGATCGGCGAACTTTCGATTTCGACCCCGAAAATTTAGTCGATTAAAGAATTAGGATGCGACTGAAATCTCGATTTTTTTTCTCAGTCCAAAATCGAGGAAAATCGACAGGCGGTACAAGGACTAAATTTTTAGAGTCACAATCGAAAGTTCATTGATACGGCCGAAACCACGAAAGCTCGCTTGGAATTGACTCGCTGAGTTCGATTTTCGAGTCAGCAAAGTTCCGCGAGTCCCTCGCTTTGAGCTATCCGCTGAAAACCTTCCAGAGAAAGAGTCAAAAATTGGTCTGAAAAACTCGTTTTTGACCAGTTTTTGACTTTTTCTCGGCTCAGGAAGTCTCGCTAAGAGTCGGGACCGTGCGGAATCGATTCTACGCCTCCAACTACGTAGGATGAGACTGAAATCTCGAAATTTTTTCTCAGTCCAAAATCGAGAAAAATTGTCATGGGTTCCATGGACTGAATTTTTCGGGTCAAAATCGAAAGTTCGCCCATCGGGCCAAAACCAAGTAAGCTCGCTTGGAATTGACTCGCTGAGTGGGATTTTCTAGTCGGTTCCAGAGGGAGACGGAATTAGGTATTTTTGCATCAAGCTCTTTTAGTCCATGAAACCCCAGTCGATTTTTCCCGATTCATTCCGATGAATGAAAATAATCAGAGATTAGTATCAAATCCCATGTAGGTACTTGGAGGCGTAGAATCGATTCCCATTGGTCCCGAGACTCGGCGGAGCTTTCTTAGCCGAGAAACGGTCAAAAACTCCAGTGTTTTTGACCGTTTCGCGAAAGTTCACCGACCGCGCGTTTTTCGCCGATCCAGCGGACCAGCGGACTCGCAGAGCTTTTTAGACCAGAAAATCGGACTCAGCGGGTCATTTCCAAGGGGACTTGCCCGGTTTCAGCCCGATCGGAGAACTTTCGATTTTGACCCCGAAATTTCACTCCATGGAACCCCTGTCGATTTTTCTCGATTTTGGAGGAGAAAAAAATTTCGAGCTGAGTGTCGGATCTTACATAGTTGGAGGCGTAGAATCGATTCCCATTGGTCCCGAGGCTCGGCGGAGCTTTCTTTGCCGAGAAACGGTCAAAAACTCCAGTTTTTTGACCGTTTCGCGAAAGTTCACCGACCGCGCGTTTTTCGCCGATCCAGCGGACCAGCGGACTCGCAGAGCTTTTTAGACTAGAAAATCGGACTCAGCGGGTCATTTCCAAGGGGACGTGCCCGGTTTCAGCCCGATCGGAGAACTTTCGATTTTGACCCCGAAATTTCACTCCATGGTACCCCTGTCGATTTTTCTCGATTATGGAGGAGAAAAAAATTTCGAGCTGAGTGTCGGATCTTACATAGTTGGAGGCGTAGAATCGATTCCGCACGGTCTTGACTCTCGGCGAGGCTTCCTGGCCGAGAAACAGTCAGAAACTGGTCAAAAACGAGCATTTCCGACCACTTTTTGACTCTTTTTCTGGAGCATTTTCAGCAGATAGCTGTAAGCGAGGGACTTGCGGAGCTTTTCGGACTCGAAAATCGCACTCAGCGAGTCAATTCAAAGCGAGCTTACTTGGTTTTTGCCCGATGGGCGAACTTTCGATTTCGACCCGAAAAATTTAGTCCATGTAACCCATGTCAGTTTTCTCCAGTTTGGACTGAGAAAAAACGTTTGAAATTTCAGTTGCATCCTACGGAGTTGGAGGCGTAGAATCGATTCCGCACGGTCCCGACTCTCTGCGAGACTTCCTGAGCCGAGAAACAGTCAATAACGAGCATTTCTGAACACTTTTTGACTCTTTCTCCGTAGCGTTTTCAGCAGATAGCTCTAAGCGAGGGACTCGCGGAGCTTTCGGACTCGAAAATCGCACTCAGCGGGTCAATTCCAAGCGGCCTAACTTGCTTTCGGCTCGATCGGCGAACTATCGATTTTGACGCTAAAAGTTTAGTCCATGTCGATTTTTCTCGATTGGGACTGAAAAAAAAATTCGAGATTTCAGTCTCATCTTACGCAGTTGGAGGCGTAGAATCGATTCTGCACGTTCTTGGCGCTCTGCGAGGCTTCCTTAGCCGAAAACAGTCAAAAACAGGTCAAAAACGAGCTTTTCTGACCAATTTTTGACTCTTTGGCTAGAGCGTTTTCAGCGGACAGCCCGAAGCGAGGGACTCGCGGAGCTTTTCAGACTGGAGAATCGCACTTAGCGTGTCAATTCCAAGCGAGCTTCCTCGGTTTCAGCCTGATCGGCGAACTTTCGATTTCGACCCCGAAAATTTAGTCGATTAAAGAATTAGGATGCGACTGAAATCTCGATTTTTTTTCTCAGTCCAAAATCGAGGAAAATCGACAGGCGTTACAAGGACTAAATTTTTAGAGTCACAATCGAAAGTT
This sequence comes from Schizonepeta tenuifolia, assembly GCA_029490685.1. Lineage (NCBI taxonomy): Eukaryota > Viridiplantae > Streptophyta > Magnoliopsida > Lamiales > Lamiaceae > Schizonepeta > Schizonepeta tenuifolia. The sequence continues at coordinate 11,075 of JANLIY010000617.1, forward strand.
CATTGATACGCCGAAACCACGAAAGCTCGCTTGGAATTGACTCGCTGAGTTCGATTTTCGAGTCAGCAAAGTTCCGCGAGTCCCTCGCTTTGAGCTCTCCGCTGAAAACTTTCCAGAGAAAGAGTCAAAAATTGGTCTGAAAAACTCGTTTTTGACCAGTTTTTGACTTTTTCTCGGCTCAGGAAGTCTCGCTAAGAGTCGGGACCGTGCGGAATCGATTCTACGCCTCCAAATACGTAGGATGCGACTGAAATCTCGAAATTTTTTCTCAGTCCAAAATCGAGAAAAATTGTCATGGGTTCCATGGACTGAATTTTTCGGGTCAAAATCGAAAGTTCGCCCATCGGGCCAAAACCAAGTAAGCTCGCTTGGAATTGACTCGCTGAGTGGGATTTTCTAGTCGGTTCCAGAGGGGAGACGGAATTAGGTATTTTTGCATCAAGCTCTTTTAGTCCATGAAACCCCAGTCGATTTTTCCCGATTCATTCCGATGAATGAAAATAATCAGAGATTAGTATCAAATCCCATGTAGGTACTTGGAGGCGTAGAATCGATTCCGCGTGGTCCTGAGGCTCGCCGGAGCTTCCTGGACCGAGAAACAGTAAAAACGAGTGTTAATTTCTGGAAGTTTCGGGCATGGTCGAATATCCGCGGTTATCCGCGATTGTCAAGTCTGATCGACTCGTGAAGCATTTTGGATCGGAAATTCGGACTCCTCGACTCATTTTATGGGGGACGAGCTTCATTTCAGCCCGATCTGAGAACTTTCGATTTTGACCCGAAAAGTAAACCTGCATGGTTACCCGACAAACACAAAATTTCAACAACGAAGCTGCTGGGAGTAAGGTAAGTCTCTAAAGTACAGGAAATCTAAGTAGTCCTTGAACAATGAACTTTTTTACAGGTTTGTAGAATGTTTTGGGATTTTGCAGTGCTTCCGCAGGGCCGGATTTATACCCACTTGCCGCCCGTGGGCCGCCCCCTTTTCATTCGTTTTGAAATATCAAGCTCGAACCATCAAGTGAACAAGCCGGAGTAGGAGGGGTGCATAAGACGTGTTTATTCGTGTTGGGCACATTTTTTTCAAAGCCCTGTCAACACTAGCCAAAGTTCACGGAACATAGCGCAAAAGTTAAGTTCCGTAAACCTTTCTCTGTGTGGTCCAGGCCTTCCATTTATTAGAAATGAACGAAAAAATTATGAAAGAATAAATATGAATGTGGTTTAATAATTTTAATTTCCGCCACCGCGCTAACCGGACTGTTTTTGACGAAATGCATTAAGTATTCATGCAGTCTTGTAGGCACTATGAGTCTCACGCCAACCGCTGCTGACCGCACTGCGTTTGACGCAATGCGTGAAGTATTCGGGGAGTCTTGAAGGCGCTAAATGTGTTTCATGCTGACTGGCGCGGCGCGCGAAGGGCTTCTCCTTTTCAACTCAAATCCTCGTCATCATTGCTCTTTGCGCCGCGTCGCTCTAGGCCAAACTGCGTGTTTGGTTTCTCTCTCAACTATACCAATGAAAGGCGCTGTCTCTTGTATCGCTGAAAGACGAACAAATTCAACGCAAAAAATTCATTACTATATGTATACTTTAACTCTCAGGAAATGAGAGATTTTGACGCCTTTTCTCGTTTTTCATTTTTTTTTTCTGAATCCGTTTTTTTTTTATACCTAGATTTGAAAATTTGCCGCCCCCTAAAATTGCCGCCATTGGCCGCGGCCCATGTGACCACCCCCTAAATCCGGCCCTGGATTAGGGGCTGGGGAGGAACACTTTGACGATGAACTCCTAAGCCACGTACATCGTTTGCGGTATTCAAAAATCTCCGCTCCCATTTTACTTTTTGGCGGAGAGCAGAGCAATTTCATTCCTTGGATTTTCCACACAGTTTTCTTCACGCAGACGAAAAATCCCGGGGTTTTAAAAAATTGACGTTGAATGGTTTTCATGATAAAATAATGTATGACAGGAAGTCTGCAACGTTGCAAACTGAGATACGTGGCCTCGTAGTTTCATCGTCTATTTGGGTTCATTACTACGCAGATCGATGTTAATGTCAACCTGCGATAACTATGAGAGATGAACAAATTTTCACTTTGTGTGCGTCGTTTTTCCATCTTCTTAATCCATGAAATCGAAAAAAAAAAAAAAAAAAATTTACCATCCAATTTTCGTTGTTACAGAGAGGTTACTTGTTGGCAGCCCCTGTTTTGCCGTTACGCATAAAATCAACCACGTTTAATAGAGATACATCTAGTCGCTTTCAGTTTGAACCAGGTTTCAGGTTTGAAGTTTCATTTATTCATAAAACTTGGGTAATGTTAAATGTGAAGTTTAACGTGCTTTCAGGCTTAAAAATGTTTTCTCGACTTTGAATTTTAGCCAGGACACGATGCAAGACTAATTGTATTAAACTACTTCAAACTCTTCTCTTTTCAAAGTGCGGCATGGTAACTGGTAAGTTCCTGCTGAACTTGGTCCAATTCGTTGCTCCTATGGCGTAAGGGTATATCTCAAATTCCGCATGAGTCCCGGCACAGTGGTTTTGAAGCAAAAAAAAAATGTACCCAAAATGGTTTGCTCAAGGTGAGTCCATGGTACGTGCACACTTAAATTCGCGAAAAATCAAAATCTTGGCTAGTGCTATTTTCTAAATACGCGCTTTGAAATTTTCAAAGTAAATGCAACTTTTCTATTGATCTTGATCCACTTTTTATTTATTTGTACATTGAATCGGTGTTGATCGGTTCACGTTTTCATTTTTTATTCGAATGAAGTCGATCGTATACATGCCCTCTCCTTACACGCACACTTCCATTCATACTCTTTTTTTTAACCGAAAAATTCGCCTTCTGCTGCGTCTGCGGCAATTGTTGTTACGAGTATGCGGTGCGTGCTGGTTTCAGGTAGATACATACTCGACTCTTTGAAGGCGTTTTGTGTGCGAGAGCAATTCGCCAGTTCTCCAACAGGGTACGCCACTTGCGCACATAAACGCCTTCACAGAGTCGAGTATGTAATGACCTGAAACCAGCACGCACAACATATTCGTAACAACAATTGCTGCAGACGCAGCTGAAGGCGAATTGCTCTCGCACATAAAAAACGCCGGCCGTCAGAGATTCGTGTATGTAATGACCTGAAACCAGCACGCACAACATATCGTAACAACAATTGCCGCAGGACGCAGCTGAAGACGAATTTTTCAGTTAAAAAAAAAGGGTATGAAAGGAAGTGTGCGTGTAACGAGAGGGCAATGTATGATCGACATGAATCGAACGAAAAATGAAAACGTGAACCGATCAACACCGATTCAATGTACAAATAAATAAAATCGGATCAAAAATCAGTGGAAAAGTTGCATTTTACTATGAAATCTCAAATCGCGTATTTCGAAAAAGGATCAGTCAAGAATTTGATTTTTCGCAATTTTTACGTGTACACGTACCATAGACTCGCCCCCTGCAAACCATTTTTGGATACATTTTTGTCGCTTTTTTTTTTATCTTTAGAAAAAAAATCTCCGGCAGATTTTGAATTTTCAGCAAAAAAAGGACGAAAGCCCCTGCGCATGAGTCTAAAGAATCATTCTAAACCCAAAAATCGGCAAGATTAAGAGAAATGATAGCAGAATAGTGTTTGGAAAAAAACCTCACTTTCGATACAGAAATCGGTCAAGGGTCAATTCCAAGCGAGCTTACTGGTTCGACCTATCGGCCGAAATTTCCATTTTTGACCCCGAAACATTTAGTCCATGTTATCCGTGTCGATTTTTCTCGATTTGGGACGAGAAAAATATTCGAGATTTTTCAGTCGCATCCTACGTTGCTGGAAGCGTAGAATCGATACCGCACGGTCCCGACTCTCGGGAGGAGGCTTTCCTGAGCCGAGAAACAGTAAGAAACTGGTCAAAAACGAGCTTTTCTGACCACTTTTGACTCTTTCTCTAGAGCGTTTTCAGCGGCTAGCTCGAAGCAAGGGATTGCGGAGCTATTTCGACTGAAAAATTGCACTCGGTTCACGGTTCTCGGTTTCACACTTAAATTTCCTTATCAGATAAGATTTAGTTGGTCATCGATGCTCCATTAATCCATGCTTTACGCTTTCCTAATGGACCAAAGGACAAAGTACTTTTTCTTCAATTATGATTATTCACAGTTAATCAAAGAAAACTCATTTTATCCGTGCAAAACTATTTAAATTCACGACCGCTTTTGAGTGAGTTGCGATCTTGTAAACGGCGACTCTTTCAGTTCACTTCAGAATACGATGACCGAACCAAGGGACTTAAAATACACAATCTGATCCAGCCGCCTGCGCTCTCTGCATTTAAAAAGGACGTAGATACCAAAAACAATCTTAATATTATTTCAAAATAATATTCCTCGGCATTTTCCCAATATGCATCTAGATTTAACACCCCAAAATTATGAACTTTTTGGTCAACATCATTGTACAAGGCCACTCATAGTGGATACAGAGCGCCTTCAAATCAATCCGTAAACTTAACGTAAAATTCTGATACCACTATTCGTGCGTCACGAACAGTCATTTTGCATGACCGGCCATTGAAGGCGTTTCGTTGACTTCAGGCAAACTGGTCAAAAACGAGTGTTCTGGCCACTTTTTGAGTTTTTCTTTGGATCGTCTTCCGCGGATAGCTCGAAGCGAGGGACTCGCGGAGCGTTTCCGACTGGAAAATCGCACTCAGCAGGTCATTTCCAAGCGGACTAGCTTGGTTTCGGCCCGTTCGGCGAACTTTCGATTTTGACCATAAAAATTTAGTCCAAGTAATCCTTGTCGATTTTCCTCGATTTTGGACTGAGAGAAAATTTCGAGATATCAGTCGCATCCTACGCACTTGGAGGCGTAGAATCAATTCCGCACGGTCTTGACTCTCGGCGAGGCTCCCATGAGCCGAGAAACATTCAGAAACTGGTCAAAAAACGAGCATTTCTGACTCCTTTTTGAATCTTTCTCTGGAGCGTTTTCAGCGGATAGCTTTAAGCGAGGGAGTCGCGAACCTTTACCGACTCGAAAATCGCACTCGGCGGGTCAATTCCAAGTTACCTTACTTGGTGCCGGTCCGATTGGCGAACTTTTGATTTTGTCAAGCCGAGAACCAGTCAAAAACAGGTAAAAAACGAGCATTTCTGACCACTTTTTGACCCTTTCTCTAGAGCGTTTTTCAGCAGAGTAGCTCGCAGCAAGGGACTTACGGAGCTATTCCGACTGGAAAATTGCACTCAGCGGGTCATTTCCAAGGGGACTTGCCCGGTTTCAGCCCGAACGGAAGAACTTTCCGATTTTGACCCCGAAATTTCACTCCATGTACCCCTGTCGATTTTTCTCGATTTTGGAGGAGAAAAAAAATTTCGAGCTGAGTGTCGGATCTTACATAGTTGGAAGGTGCCGTAGAATCGATTCCCATTGGTCCCGAGGCTCGGCGGAGCTTTCTTAGCCGAGAAACGGTCAAAAACTCCAGTATTTTGACCGTTTCGCGAAAGTTCACCGACCGCGCGTTTTTTCGCCGAATCCAGCGGACCAGCGGACTCGCAGAGCTTCTTAGACCAGAAAATCGGACTCAGCGGGTCATTTCCAAGGGGACTTGCCCGGTTTCAGCCGATCGGAGAAACTTTTGATTTTGACCCCGAAATTTCACTCCATGGTACCCTGTCGATTTTTCTCGATAATGGAGGAGAAAAAAATTACGAGCTGAGTGTGTCGGATCTTACATAGTTGAAGGAGTAGAATCGATTCCGCACGGTCTTGACTCTCGGCGAGGCTCTCTGAGCCGAGAAACAGTCAGAAACTGGTCAAAAACGAGCATTTCCGACACTTTTTGACTCTTTTTCTGGAGCATTTTCAGCAGATAGCTGTAAGCGAGGGACTTGCGGAGCTTTTCGGACTCGAAAATCGCACTCAGCGAGTCATTCAAAGCGAGCTTACTTGGTTTTTGCCCGATGGGCGAACTTTCGATTTCGACCCGAAAAATTTAGTCCATGTAACCCATGTCAGTTTTTCTCCAGTTTGGACTGAGAAAAAACGGTTTGAAAATTTCAGTTGCATCCTACGTAGTTGGATGGCGTAGAATTGATTCCGCACGGTACTCGACTCTCTGCGAGACTTCCTGAGCCGAGAAAACAGTCAAAAACGAGCATTTCTGAACACTTTTGACTCTTTCTCCGTAGCGTTTTCAGCAGATAGCTCTAAGCGAGGGACTAGCGGAGCTTTCGGACTCGAAAATCGCACTCAGCGGGTCAATTCCAAGCCGGCCTAACTTGCTTTCGGCTCGATCGGCGAACTATCGATTTTGACGCTAAAAGTTTAGTCCATGTAACCCCTGTCGATTTTTCTCGATTTGGGACTGAAAAAAAAATTTCGAGATTTCAGTCTCATCCTACGCAGTTGGAGGCGTAGAATCGATTCCGCCCGGTCTTGGCGCTCTGCGAGGCTTCCTTAGCCGAAAAACAGTCAAAAACAGGTCAAAAACGAGCTTTTCTGACCAATTTTTGACTCTTGGCTAGAGCGTTCTTCAGCGGACAGCCCGAAGCGAGGGACTCGCGGGAGTTTTCAGACTGGAGAATCGCACTAGCGTGTCAATTCCAAGCGAGCTTCCTCGGTTTCAGCCCTGCATCGGCGAACTTTTCGATTCGACCCCGAAAATTTAGTCGATTAAAGAATTAGGATGCGACTGAAATCTCGATTTTTTTTCTCAGTCCAAAACTCGAGGAAAATCGACAGGCGTTACAAGGACTAAATTTTTAGAGTCACGATCGAAAGTTCATTAATACGGCCGAAACCTCGCAAGCTCGCTTGGAATTGACTCGCTGAGTTCGATTTTCGAGTTAGCAAAGTTCCGCGAGTCCCTCGCTTTGAGCTCTCCGCTGAAAACCTTTCCAGAGAAAGAGTCAAAAATTGGTCTGAAAAACTCGTTTTTGACCAGTTTTTGACTTTTTCTCGGCTCAGGAAGTCTCGCTAAGAGTCGGGACCGTGCGGAATCGATTCTACGCCTCCAAATACGTAGGATGCGACTGAAATCTCGAAATTTTTTCTCAGTCCAAAATCGAGAAAAATTGTCATGGGTTCCATGGACTGAATTTTTCGGGTCAAAATCGAAAGTTCGCCCATCGGGCCAAAACCAAGTAAGCTCGCTTGGAATTGACTCGCTGAGTGGGATTTTCTAGTCGGTTCCAGAGGGGAGACGGAATTAGGTATTTTTGCATCAAGCTCTTTTAGTCCATGAAACCCCAGTCGATTTTTCCCGATTCATTCCGATGAATGAAAATAATCAGAGATTAGTATCAAATCCCATGTAGGTACTTGGAGGCGTAGAATCGATTCCGCGACTGGTCCTGAGGCTCGCCGGAGCTTCCTGGACCGAGAAACAGTAAAAAACGAGTGTTAATTTCTGGAAGTTTCGGGCATGGTCGAATATCCGCGGTTATCCGCGATTGTCAAGTCTGATCGACTCGTGAAGCATTTTGGATCGGAAATTCGGACTCCTCGACTCATTTTATGGGGGACGAGCTTCATTTCAGCCCGATCTGAGAACTTTCGATTTTGACCCGAAAAGTAAAACCTGCATGGTTACCCGACAAACACAAAATTTCAACAACGAAGCTGCTGGGAGTAAGGTAAGTCTCTAAAGTACAGGAAATCTAAGTAGTCCTTGAACAATGAACTTTTTTACAGGTTTGTAGAATGTTTTGGGATTTTGCAGTGCTTCCGCAGGGCCGGATTTATACCCACTTGCCGCCCGTGGGCCGCCCCCTTTTCATTCGTTTTGAAATATCAAGCTCGAACCATCAAGTGAACAAGCCGGAGTAGGAGGGGTGCATAAGACGTGTTTATTCGTCTTGGGCACATTTTTTTCAAAGCCCTGTCAACACTAGCCAAAGTTCACGGAACATAGCGCAAAAGTTAAGTTCCGTAAACCTTTCTCTGTGTGGTCCAGGCCTTCCATTTATTAGAAATGAACGAAAAAATTATGAAAGAATAAATATGAATGTGGTTTAATAATTTTAATTTCCGCCACCGCGCTAACCGGACTGTTTTTGACGAAATGCATTAAGTATTCATGCAGTCTTGTAGGCACTATGAGTCTCACGCCAACCGCTGCTGACCGCACTGCGTTTGACGCAATGCGTGAAGTATTCGGGGAGTCTTGAAGGCGCTAAATGTGTTTCATGCTGACTGGCGCGGCGCGCGAAGGGCTTCTCCTTTTCAACTCAAATCCTTGTCATCATTGCTCTTTGCGCCGCGTCGCTCCAGGCCAAACTGCGTGTTTGGTTTCTCTCTCAACTATACCAATGAAAGGCGCTGTCTCTTGTATCGCTGAAAGACGAACAAATTCAACGCAAAAAATTCATTACTATATGTATACTTTAACTCTCAGGAAATGAGAGATTTTGACGCCTTTTCTCGTTTTTCATTTTTTTTTTTCTGAATCCGTTTTTTTTTTTATACCTAGATTTGAAAATTTGCCGCCCCCTAAAATTGCCGCCATTGGCCGCGGCCCATGTGACCACCCCCTAAATCCGGCCCTGGATTAGGGGCTGGGGAGGAACACTTTGACGATGAACTCCTAAGCCACGTACATCGTTTGCGGTATTCAAAAATCTCCGCTCCCATTTTACTTTTTGGCGGAGAGCAGAGCAATTTCATTCCTTGGATTTTCCACACAGTTTTCTTCACGCAGACGAAAAATCCCGGGGTTTTAAAAAATTGACGTTGAATGGTTTTCATGATAAAATAATGTATGACAGGAAGTCTGCAACGTTGCAAACTGAGATACGTGGCCTCGTAGTTTCATCGTCTATTTGGGTTCATTACTACGCAGATCGATGTTAATGTCAACCTGCGATAACTATGAGAGATGAACAAATTTTCACTTTGTGTGCGTCGTTTTTCCATCTTCTTAATCCATGAAATCGAAAAAAAAAAAAAAAAAAAATTTACCATCCAATTTTCGTTGTTACAGAGAGGTTACTTGTTGGCAGCCCCTGTTTTGCCGTTACGCATAAAATCAACCACGTTTAATAGAGATACATCTAGTCGCTTTCAGTTTGAACCAGGTTTCAGGTTTGAAGTTTCATTTATTCATAAAACTTGGGTAATGTTAAATGTGAAGTTTAACGTGCTTTCAGGCTTAAAAATGTTTTCTCGACTTTGAATTTTAGCCAGGACACGATGCAAGACTAATTGTATTAAACTACTTCAAACTCTTCTCTTTTCAAAGTGCGGCATGGTAACTGGTAAGTTCCTGCTGAACTTGGTCCAATTCGTTGCTCCTATGGCGTAAGGGTATATCTCAAATTCCGCATGAGTCCCGGCACAGTGGTTTTGAAGCAAAAAAAAAATGTACCCAAAAATGGTTTGCTCAAGGTGAGTCCATGGTACGTGCACACTTAAATTCGCGAAAAATCAAAATCTTGGCTAGTGCTATTTTCTAAATACGCGCTTTGAAATTTTCAAAGTAAATGCAACTTTTCTATTGATCTTGATCCACTTTTTATTTATTTGTACATTGAATCGGTGTTGATCGGTTCACGTTTTCATTTTTTATTCGAATGAAGTCGATCGTATACATGCCCTCTCCTTACACGCACACTTCCATTCATACTCTTTTTTTTAACCGAAAAATTCGCCTTCTGCTGCGTCTGCGGCAATTGTTGTTACGAGTATGCGGTGCGTGCTGGTTTCAGGTAGATACATACTCGACTCTTTGAAGGCGTTTTGTGTGCGAGAGCAATTCGCCAGTTCTCCAACAGGGTACGCCACTTGCGCACATAAACGCCTTCACAGAGTCGAGTATGTAATGACCTGAAACCAGCACGCACAACATATTCGTAACAACAATTGCTGCAGACGCAGCTGAAGGCGAATTGCTCTCGCACATAAAACGCCGGCCGTCAGAGATTCGTGTATGTAATGACCTGAAACCAGCACGCACAACATATTCGTAACAACAATTGCCGCAGACGCAGCTGAAGACGAATTTTTCAGTTAAAAAAAAAAGGGTATGAAAGGAAGTGTGCGTGTAACGAGAGGCAATGTATGATCGACATGAATCGAACGAAAAATGAAAACGTGAACCGATCAACACCGATTCAATGTACAAATAAATAAAAATCGGATCAAAATCAGTGGAAAAGTTGCATTTACTATGAAAATCTCAAATCGCGTATTTCGAAAAAGGATCAGTCAAGAATTTGATTTTTCGCAATTTTACGTGTACACGTACCATAGACTTGCCCCCTGCAAACCATTTTTGGATACATTTTTGTCGCTTTTTTTTTTATCTTTTAGAAAAAAAAATCTCCGCAGATTTTGAATTTTCAGCAAAAAAAAGGACGAAAGCCCCTGCGCATGAGTCTAAAGAATCATTCTAAACCCAAAAATCGGCAAGATTAAGAGAAATGATAGCAGAATAGTGTTTGGAAAAAAACCTCACTTTCGATACAGAAATCGGTCAAGGGTCAATTCCAAGCGAGCTTACTTGGTTCCGACCCTATCGGCGAAATTTCCATTTTGACCCGAAACATTTAGTCCATGTTATCCGTGTCGATTTTTCTCGATTTGGGACGGAGAAAAATATTCGAGATTTCAGTCGCATCCTACGTTGCTGGAAGCGTAGAATCGATACCGCACGGTCCCGACTCTCGGGGAGGCTTCCTGAGCCGAGAAACAGTAAGAAACTGGTCAAAAACGAGCTTTTCTGACCACTTTTTGACTCTTTCTCTAGAGCGTTTTCAGCGGCTAGCTCGAAGCAAGGGATTTGCGGAGCTATTTCGACTGAAAAATTGCACTCGGCGGGTCAATTCCAAGCGAGCTTACTTGAATTCGGCCCGATCAGCGAACTATCGATTTTGACGCTAATAATTTAGTCCATGTAACCCCTGTCGATTTTTCTCGATTTGGGACTGAGAAAAAAATTTCAAGATTTCAGTCGCATCCTATATAGTCGGTGGCGTAGAATCGGTTCCGCACGCTCCCGACACTCGGCGAGGCTTCCTGAGTCGAGAAACAGTCAAAAGCTGGTCAAAAAGGAGCTTTTCTGACCACTTTTTGCCTGTTTCTCTGGAGCGTTTTCAGCGGATAGCTCGAAGCGAGGGACTCGCGGAGCTTTTCCAACTCGAAAATCGAACACAGCGGGTCAATTCCATGCGAGCTCAGATCCAAAGGAGTCAACGTCACGAGATAATTGATAGGCTTGGAGGACAAGGCGCACATGGCACACAAGTGCAGTTTCTGCTATTTCGAGAAATACGTGTTTGAAGTTTCGAAATTATACATGGATCCTTATGACGGAATAAATGTTCAAACTGACCTTTTGATGCTTAAAAATTGGAATTTGGGAGCGAATTTTTCACAGAATATGCATCAAGACTAGTTTTACTGGAAATTAAAACCATCTCAATTTTTTTAAAAACTGCCTGTATGCGCCTTTTTATCTCTGAAATATTTATCAGTGTATAAGTCGCAGGGAGTCAGCAATCACCGGCAATTTGCAAGCTCCGTACTTGTCAATTCGTCAAATTGTAATTACCATAACATCGATATAGTAAAGATTTCTTTACGCCTTCAAATCCAGCGATACTCTCCGCTTTGCCAAGGAGTTAGTTTAGTTGCTTAACCGAACCTAACACAGATTATTGATGGCATTTCACGAACTCGCGAGTGTGCTAGCTTACACCATGTATCCAAGAAGAAGGGGCTAACGTATGTTTGAATTCAAACCATAATAATCCCTACTTCCAATCTCGTTTTTTTCACTTTAAAACGATTAAATTTGTTGATTAAACACGAATGGATTGCAATTTGCCGGCGATTGCTAATTGCCTGCAACATATATACCTGAGAATTTTTGTGAAGAAATTAATGAGAAAAAAAAATTACTGACTGAACAATCATAATCACTGCCTGTGGAAATGTTAATTAAACGATACTAAAGCACTTTATAGATGGTGAAAGTGCAGAAGTGCGAATCTCGGAAAACACGATTTTCCAGGAGAGTAAAAAAACTGTCTGCATTCCTCTTTAATGTCGGCAGAAGGGATTAACCTTCTACCCTTCTTATTAATAATTCTTGAGGATGGCAAGAATAAGATATTTTTTCAAACTCCGTCAGCAGTTTCAATAATTTCTCGAACTGTTAGAAAATACGGCAGAAATGCCGAGATTCGCGTTTTTGGCACTAAGAATCGACCCTTCATCAGTAAATTCGCATTTTTGCACTTGGTGTTCTAAACTTGTTGGTGGATTTGGATCATTTAAAGACGGAAAAAAGGGTTTCACACTTAAATTTCCTTATCAGATAAGATTTAGTTGGTCATCGATGCTCCATGAATCCATGCTTTACGCTTTCCTAATGGACCAAAGGACAAAGTACTTTTTCTTCAATTATGATTATTCACAGTTAATCAAAGAAAACTCATTTTATCCGTGCAAAACTATTTAAATTCACGACCGCTTTTGAGTGAGTTGCGATCTTGTAAACGGCGACTCTTTCAGTTTCACTTCAGAATACGATGACCGAACCAAGGGACTTAAAATACACAATCTGATCCAGCCGCCTGCGCTCTCTGCATTTAAAAAGGACGTAGATACCAAAAACAATCTTAATATTATTTCAAAATAATATTCCTCGGCATTTTCCCAATATGCATCTAGATTTAAACACCCAAAATTATGAACTTTTTGGTCAACATCATTGTACAAGGCCACTCATAGTGGATACAGAGCGCCTTCAAATCAATCCGTAAACTTAACGTAAAATTCTGATACCACTATTCGTGCGTCACGACAGTCATTTTGCATACCCGGCCATTTGAAGGCGTTTCGTTGACTTCAGGCAAACTGGTCAAAAACGAGTGTTTCTGGCCACTTTTTGAGTTTTTCTTTGGATCGTCTTCCGCGGATAGCTCGAAGCGAGGGACTCGCGGAGCGTTTCCGACTGGAAAATCGCACTCAGCAGGTCATTTCCAAGCGGACTAGCTTGGTTTCGGCCCGTTCGGCGAACTTTCGATTTTGACCATAAAAATTTAGTCCAAGTAATCCTTGTCGATTTTCCTCGATTTTGGACTGAGAGAAAATTTCGAGATATCAGTCGCATCCTACGCAGTTGGAGGCGTAGAATCAATTCCGCACGGTCTTGACTCTCGGCGAGGCTCCCTGAGCCGAGAAACATTCAGAAACTGGTCAAAAACGAGCATTTCTGACTCCTTTTTGAATCTTTCTCTGGAGCGTTTTCAGCGGATAGCTTTAAGCGAGGGAGTCGCGAACCTTTACCGACTCGAAAATCGCACTCGGCGGGTCAATTCCAAGTTACCTTACTTGGTGGCCGGTCCGATTGGCGAACTTTTGATTTTGTCAAGCCGAGAACCAGTCAAAAACAGGGGAAAAACGAGCATTTCTGACCACTTTTTGACCCTTTCTCTGGAGCGTTTTCAGCAGATAGCTCGAAGCAAGGGACTTACGGAGCTATTCCGACTGGAAAATTGCACTCAGCGGGTCATTTCCAAGGGGACTTGCCCGGTTTCAGCCCGATCGAAGAACTTTCGATTTTGACCCCGAAATTTCACTCCATGGTCCCCTGTCGATTTTTCTCGATTTTGGAGGAGAAAAAAAATTTCGAGCTGAGTGTCGGATCTTACATAGTTGGAGGCGTAGAATCGATTCCCCGTGGTCCCGAGGCTCGGCGGAGCTTTCTTAGCCGAGAAACGGTCAAAAACTCCAGTGTTTTTGACCGTTTCGCGAAAGTTCACCGACCGCGCGTTTTTCGCCGATCCAGCGGACCAGCGGACTCGCAGAGCTTTTTAGACCAGAAAATCGGACTCAGCGGGTCATTTCCAAGGGGACTTGCCCGGTTTCAGCCCGATCGGAGAACTTTCGATTTTGACCCCGAAATTTCACTCCATTCTCACCCTGTCGATTTATCTTGATTTTGGAGGAGAAAAAAAATTTCGAGCTGAGTGTCGGATCTTACATAGTTGGAGGCGTAGAATCGATTCCGCACGGTCTTGACTCTCGGCGGAGCTTTCTTAGCCTAGAAACAGTCAGAAACTGGTCGAAAACGAGCATTTCGACTACTTTTGACTCTTTCTCTGGAGCATTTTCAGCAGATAGCTCTAAGCGAGGGACTTGCGGAGCTTTTCGGACTCGAAAATCGCACTCAGCGAGTCTATTCAAAGCGAGCTTACTTGGTTTTGGCCTGATGGGCGAACTTTCGATTTCGACCCGAAAAATTTAGTCCATGTAACCCATGTCAATTTTTCTCCAGTTTGGACTGAGAAAAAAACGTTTGAAATTTCAGTTGCATCCTACGTAGTTGGAGGCGTAGAATTGATTCCGCACGGTCTCGACTCTCTGCGAGACTTCCTGAGCCGAGAAACAGTCAAAAACGAGCATTTCTGAACACTTTTTGACTCTTTCTCCGTAGCGTTTTCAGCAGATAGCTCTAAGCGAGGGACTAGCGGAGCTTTCGGACTCGAAAATCGCACTCAGCGGGTCAATTCCAAGCGGCCTAACTTGCTTTCGGCTCGATCGGCGAACTATCGATTTTGACGCTAAAAGTTTAGTCCATGTAACCCCTGTCGATTTTTCTCGATTTGGGACTGAAAAAAAAATTTCGAGATTTCAGTCTCATCCTACGCAGTTGGAGGCGTAGAATCGATTCCGCACGGTCTTGGCGCTCTGCGAGGCTTCCTTAGCCGAAAAACAGTCAAAACAGGTCAAAAACGAGCTTTTCTGACCAATTTTTGACTTTTTGGCCAGAGCGTTTTCAGCGGACAGCCCGAAGCGAGGGACTCGCGGAGCTTTTCAGACTGGAGAATCGCACTTAGCGTGTCAATTCCAAGCGAGCTTCCTCGGTTTCAGCCTGATCGGCGAACTTTCGATTTCGACCCCGAAAATTTAGTCGATTAAAGAATTAGGATGCGACTGAAATCTCGATTTTTTTTCTCAGTCCAAAATCGAGGAAAATCGACAGGCGTTACAAGGACTAAATTTTTAGAGTCACGATCGAAAGTTCATTAATACGGCCGAAACCTCGCAAGCTCGCTTGGAATTGACTCGCTGAGTTCGATTTTCGAGTTAGCAAAGTTCCGCGAGTCCCTCGCTTTGAGCTCTCCGCTGAAAACTTTCCAGAGAAAGAGTCAAAAATTGGTCTGAAAAACTCGTTTTTGACCAGTTTTTGACTTTTTCTCGGCTCAGGAAGTCTCGCTAAGAGTCGGGACCGTGCGGAATCGATTCTACGCCTCCAAATACGTAGGATGCGACTGAAATCTCGAAATTTTTTCTCAGTCCAAAATCGAGAAAAATTGTCATGGGTTCCATGGACTGAATTTTTCGGGTCAAAATCGAAAGTTCGCCCATCGGGCCAAAACCAAGTAAGCTCGCTTGGAATTGACTCGCTGAGTGGGATTTTCTAGTCGGTTCCAGAGGGGAGACGGAATTAGGCTATTTTTGCATCAAGCTCTTTTAGTCCATGAAACCCCAGTCGATTTTTCCCGATTCATTCCGATGAATGAAAATAATCAGAGATTAGTATCAAATCCCATGTAGGTACTTGGAGGCGTAGAATCGATTCCGCGACGTCCTGAGGCTCGCCGGAGCTTCCTGGACCGAGAAACAGTAAAAAAACGAGTGTTATTTCTGGAAGTTTCGGGCATGGTCGAATATCCGCGGTTATCCGCGATTGTCAAGTCTGATCGACTCGTGAAAGCATTTTGGATCGGAATTCGGACTCCTCGACTCATTTATGGGGGACGAGCTTCATTTCAGCCCGATCTGAGAACTTTCGATTTTGACCCGAAAAGTAAAACCTGCATGGTTACCCGACAAACACAAAATTTCAACAACGAAGCTGCTGGGAGTAAGGTAAGTCTCTAAAGTATGGGAAATCTAAGTAGTCCTTGAACAATGAACTTTTTTACAGGTTTGTTAGAATGTTTTGGGATTTTGCAGTGCTTCCGCAGGGCCGGATTTATACCCACTTGCCGCCGTGGGGCCGCCCCCTTTTTCATTCGTTTATGAAATATCAAAGCTCGAACCATCAAGTGAACAAGCCGGAGTAGGAGGGGTGCATAAGACGTGTTTATTCGTCTTGGGCACATTTTTTTCAAAGCCCTGTCAACACTAGCCAAAGTTCACGGAACATAGCGCAAAAGTTAAGTTCCGTAAACCTTTCTCTGTGTGGTCCAGGCCTTCCATTTATTAGAAATGAACGAAAAAATTATGAAAGAATAAATATGATGTGGTTTAATAATTTTAATTTCCGCCACCGCGCTAACCGGACTGTTTTTGACGAAATGCATTAAGTATTCATGCAGTCTTGTAGGCACTATGAGTCTCACGACCAACCGCTGCTGACCGCACTGCGTTTGACGCAATGCGTGAAGTATTTCGGGGAGTCTTGAGTGTCTGCTAAATGTGTTTCATGCTGACTGGCGCGGCGCGCGAAGGGCTTCTCCTTTTCAACTCAAATCCTTGTCATCATTGCTCTTTGCGCCGCGCTCGCTCCAGGCCAAACTGCGTGTTTGGTTTCTCTCTCAAACTATACCAATGAAAAGGCGCTGTCTCTTGTATCGCTGAAAGACGAACAAATTCAACGCAAAATATTCATTACTATATGTATACTTTAACTCTCAGGAAATGAGAGATTTTGTACGCCTTTTCTCGTTTTTCCATTTTTTTTTTTCTGAATCCGTTTTTTTTTTATACCTAGATTTGAAAATTTGCCGCCCCCTAAATTGCCGCCATTGGCCGCGGCCCATGTGACCACCCCCTAAATCCGGCCCTGGATTAGGGGCTGGGGAGGAACACTTTGACGAATGAACTCCTAAAGCCACGTACATCGTTTGCGGTATTCAAAAATCTCCGCTCCCATTTTACTTTTTGGCGGAGAGCAGAGCAATTTCTTCCTTGGATTTTCCACACAGTTTTCTTCACGCAGACGAAAAATCCCGGGGTTTTAAAAAATTGACGTGAATGGTTTTCATGATAAAATAATGTATGACAGGAAGTCTGCAACGTTGCAAACTGAGATACGTGGCCCTTCGTAGTTTCATCGTCTATTTGGGTTCATTACTAACGCAGATCGATGTTAATGTCAACCTGCGATAACTATGAGAGATGAACAAATTTTCACTTGTGTGCGTCGTTTTTCCATCTTTTTAAATCCATGAAATCGAAAAAAGAAAAAAAAAAGCAAAAAAAAAAAAAAAACATTTTACCATCCAATTTTTCGTTGGTACAGAGAGGTTACTTGTGGCAGCCCCGTTTTGCCGTTACGCATAAAAACAACACGTTTAATAGAGATACATCTAGTCGACTTCAGTTGAACCAGGTTTCAGGTTTGAAGTTTCATTTATTCATAAAACTTGGGTAACGTTAAATGTGAAGTTTAACGTGCTTTCAGGCTTAAAAATGTTTTCTCGACTTTGAATTTTAGCCAGGACACGATGCAAGACTAATTGTATTAAACTACTTCAAACTCTTCTCTTTTCAAAGTGCGGCATGGTAACTGGTAAGTTCCTGCTGAACTTGGTCCAATTCGTTGCTCCTATGGCGTAAGGGTATATCTCAAATTCCGCATGAGTCCCGGCACAGTGGTTTTGAAGCAAAAAAAAAATGTACCCAAAAATGGTTTGCTCAAGGTGAGTCCATGGTACGTGCACACTTAAATTCGCGAAAAATCAAAATCTTGGCTAGTGCTATTTTCTAAATACGCGCTTTGAAATTTTCAAAGTAAATGCAACTTTTCTATTGATCTTGATCCACTTTTTATTTATTTGTACATTGAATCGGTGTTGATCGGTTCACGTTTTCATTTTTTATTCGAATGAAGTCGATCGTATACATGCCCTCTCCTTACACGCACACTTCCATTCATACTCTTTTTTTTAACCGAAAA
>JANLIY010000618.1:0-28993 GCA_029490685.1 Schizonepeta tenuifolia
AAAAATAAACAAAGAAGTTATTTATTTATGTAAGAAAATCAGTGTTTTGGACAACATAGTATTTCGACATTTTCCTTGTAAAGAAAAGGCAGCATTTCGACATTTTCGGAGATTGTACATGCTAATAAGATGAGCTGTAAAATAAATAAAGGTAATGATAAACGGACAACTGTTCTCCGAACAACTAATTCAGTTTTAAGTTTGAAAATTGGTTCAACCAATATTATTTAAAACCGCCGATTTTTTTTCTTGTTTTACTATTGTATCCCTTAATTAAGCTCGAACGAAAGGTTATGCTAAAATTGAATAAAATATAATTTATAATCAATTAATAAAATTATTTACAAAAAATAAAATGATGGGTGTAAGGAATTGGTTGACCGGTTTTTCAATAAAAAAAACCGATGGTTTTTAAATAATATTAGTTGGATCGATTTTCAAGCCTAAAATCGGTAGTTTCCCATACAACAGTTGTCCGTTTGTCATTATTGATAAATAAATTGGTTGATCAACAAGATGAGAAATGTTTTTGTCCACAATTGTCCCATGGTAATTTGTTTAAATGATCAAATATACTCTTGAATTTATCCCATTTTTAATGAAATTTTCATTAAAAATGGGATAAATTCAAGAGTATATTTGATCATTTAAACAAATTAACATGGGACAATTGTGGACAAAAACATTTCTCATCTTGTTGATCAAACCAAATTTATTTATCATAATGACAAACGGACAACTGTTGTATGGGAAACTACCGATTTTAGGCTTGAAAATCGATCCAACTAATATTATTTAAAACCATCGGTTTTTTTTATTGAAAACCGGTCCAACCAATTCCTTACACCCATCATTTTATTTTTTGTAATAATTTTATTAATTGATTATAAATTATATTTTATTCAATTTTAGCATAACCTTTCGTTCGAGCTTAATTAAGGGATACAATAGTAAAACAAGAAAAAAAATCGGCGGTTTTAAATAATATTGGTTGAACCAATTTTCAAACTTAAAACTGATTAGTTGTTCGGAAGAACAGTTGTCCGTTTATCATTACCTTTATTTATTTTTACAGCTCATCTTATTAGCATGTACAATCTCCGAAAATGTCGAAATGCTGCCTTTTCTTTACAAGGAAAATGTCGAAATACTATGTTGTCCAAAACCATGATTTTCTTACATAAATAAATAACTTCTTTGTTATTTTTGTAGAAACGGATAAACTACTTAAAAACAAAAACGTTTATTTTTTCGATTTAGCACTGTATCGCCTGACAACTATTTTCGTTTGCATGCTTTTTTGGCACACGTGTTTGTTTTGATTATAATTGCATGTTAATGTAATTAACCTTAATTAATCAAAACTGTTCATTTTAAACGCCACAGCTTAAAGACAAAATAACCCACTAAGTTAAAAAAAAATGAAAAAGAAAAAGAGAATCTGCCATATGTTGTTAATCTTATCTCATCCTAAAAAAGAGATAATGATAGTTTTATCAATGACTATTTACATTTTCGTGAATCATACGCGGTAATAATAATAAAGTTAATTTGTGTCTAGATACTGCTCATATTATTTGATATTTATAAATAAATATTGAAAGTGGACTAAGTCATATATATATTGGCATAATTTTCTAAGAGTAGACCGGTAGTCAAAAGATTTCCACTTAGTCTTATCATAGAGTCAATGTGAACTAATTTCGAAAATCATAACCTAATAAAACTCATTTAACAAACGATATCCACACGCTAAACAGTCATTTGGCACTTCAAGGATAAAAAGAAAAGCCTAAAAAAAATCTAGAATAAAAATTTAGAAGATAATTGGCACTTCAAGGATGATTTGAAGATGATTTTCACTTTTTCTTTTGAATAAAATTATTAAATTATAGATGTCATCTACGTTGCAAAAGCCCCTATCACCAAACTGAATTACTGAAAAGATACAAATTTACACAAAAGATGTATTTTTTTCGTCCAATCCGACATCAACATGTGTATGTAGTGTATATAAGAGCATTCACTACGGTAGTTTTTTAGACCCCGAATCTATTGTCGAAAAGTGTAATTTTGGTGGACTCACAATGATTGGATAGACCCCGATAGAAAATTCTGAAATGGAATTGATATATAGATCCTGGGTCTATAATAATTGGCAATGATATATTTTTATTTTTATTTTTTATCAAATAAAATAAAATAATAATTATAAAAATCGGACCAATAGGGACACGCCACGTGTCCCCAAGGTGCAACAAATGAGGTCGAGTGTGGTGTCTAAATATCGACACTAGCTTTAACCCCCCTCATCGACCCCGTGGTGTCGAAAACACCACAGTGGGATCGAATCACTGAGGTCGAAGAAGCTGAGGCAAGCAGAGGATCAATCCCGACGGACAATCCCCCGCTGTGAGTGCTCTAAATATGTACATACAAGCACACACTATATTTTCAATTGGTGCTTAAAAGTAATATGGACTAATCATCATTTCGAATTAATCTATTAGTAATGTGTTTTTAGAGGATGGATTAATTAATGTTATTCAAACTATCTTTCATACATCTTCAACCTAATCAAGGCAACAATATGCATGTGCCACACATGAAAATCTTCCAACAAAAATATGATAATATGCACAAATATTCGATTCAATTCTTGTTCATACTAAGATAGTAAGAAAAAAAACCTTTTTCATTATGCATTAATTCAAACGATTTTGATATCAGTTATCGACAAATCGGATTTCCTACTCTCATATCGTGTTTCATTCTCTACTCTGTTCATTGGTTGAACGACATGTGGCATTGACTAGGGTTTATTTCACTTAAATAGGGCATATAATTATATCTAAATCGTTAAATGTAAAAAATCCGACGAATAAAATAGAGGATAAAACACCATATGGAGTAGAAGATTCGAACTGGGTTATCGATGGTTTCCATTTTGTCACCAAATTTCCAACGTAAGAAAGCAACTAAGACATGATTAGAAAACAAGCGCAAATCAAGGAGAATATCTAGAACTAGAAACAATGTGATATCTAGGTACTTATAATTTGGTCAAATAAATTCCATTTGGAATTTAAAATGTGTGAGAATTAATTAGAATCATCTAAAGAAAATGCCTTTAGACTATGAGGGCTTCTTGTTTAGATCGACTAAGACAAAATATTAAACAAGGGTAGGGCAATTTGTATTTAACTTTTGTGTTGTCATTCCCCTTCAAACAAGAAAATAAAAATTAGAAACAAACCTATTGTGTTGTCATTTATCTTTATCTACTCATAAATTAATATAAGTCTGTTTTTTTTTTTTTTTTTTTCATATTTGGACTGTTGGTAAGAAAAAACATGCCAAAATGAGTGTAAAATCAAGGGTAGGTCGGTCATTTTTTGCTGCTGGTTTTGCATGTACACGTGTCACTTACCCTTTCATTCTTTGTTATATAAATCTGCATTTTCTTTATTGTATAATTTTCTTAAGGGAATACTATTATACTATCAATTTATATTATGTGGATCTTTATTTTGTTTAATGTTTATCACAATTAAAAAGCAAAAAGAAAAGGAAATGTTGCACCGAATTAATAAACACTTATCCCTTTTAAAAACTAAAAAAAATATAAACGCTTATCACGTTCTCGAAATAACCTATACTCAAGGAATTGGATTATAAATAGGATTGAAGAACCGTGAGCATACCACGTGGTGTGAACGTTAACCTTGCTATTATATATATACTATTAATTCTTAAAATTTATCTGATTAAATTAATGAATTTAATAATATTGAGACATACTCCATCCGTCTTTGGAACTAAGTGACTCATTTTCCATATCATAGAGTTTAAAATAAGAAAATAATTATTTCTTCATAATTTGTGAGTCATACCACTCTAACTAAATTTTACCTTTTATCTTAATATTTATGTTGAAAATAAACGAGTCACTTGTTGGGGACGTAAAAAATAATTTTTCTTTGTTGGCTAATTGTTTACCTATTCTACTTTCTTGATATCATTACACATATGCATTCGTACAAAAGGAATCTTATATTTTGAATTTCGTTGCATGCAGTTAAATTTCCAACTTTAGAATTAAATAATACAATTAATATGTACCTTGGATTCTATATATATATAGAAGGTCAAGTTCAAAATATTGATTATTTTATTATTGTTCACTTGTGGTAAAATGAATTAAATTTAAAAGGGTTGCCATAAATTCAAACGGTGCCCTGACCTATTGGAAAATTTGATTGGGATGACAATTTTGACGAACTTTAACTGCAAAATCCAACAATATTTATTTATCGACCACGCCTGTTGAATTATTTAGCATTTGGATTGAAAATGAACAATTTAGTATCTTACCAAAGAAAAAAAAGTGTTTGTATTGATTTTTTCCTTCTTTTGTTTATGATATGTTTTGATTGACTACTACTTCGATAAAGGGGGAACTGAGAATGGTTACTTTGTGATAATACAGTAGTTGGTTTTGATGTTGATTAATGATTATGCCGAAAAAGAACTAATAATGAAACTAATTAAGGTATATTTGTCGGCAGTTTAACGGAATCAAGATCTTGTGTTTCAACATTATTTGTCTCCGGTCAATTCATATATATATATATCTCACTATAAAATCAATTATTTTAGTATTTACTCGTAGTTTGTAATGTCAATTACTATAATTTTTAATTATTTAACTAATTATATTGAAATTAAATGCTAAAAATAATCATATGTCTTATTTGGGTATAGTAAATCTTAATAAACAAGTAGAAAATCAAATTAAAGCACAAGGAACCAAAGTAAAATTGAAAGAATTAATTTGCGTCACCCTAGCAGTAATGTAGTTAATGCCCTAGGCTAAAAAATCCCAGTTTCGAATCTACCATGGCGTCGTTTTTAAATTTAATGTGATAATTAAAGTAAGAAGGAAAAAAAAAGGACAATAAATCATATGCAAATCCAATTTTTTTTTAATGAATGTGGCCGCAAAAATAGTTGCTCGAGAAACAGTACAAAAATAAATGAAAGAGAAAAGAAAGTAAAAAGAAATATAATTACTAGAAATGAGATTACTTGTTAGTAGAAACTTTAAAGTATATATTCGCTAATTAATGAATTAAAGAGTATTGATATTTGGACAACAGTTGTCCGGACAACGGTGACATATTCGTAATTAAATACTCTTTTAATTTTTTCCAATAATTAAATAATTAGTATTTTGTCTATAACACCCTTTTCCACTTAACTGTATGCTAATTTCTAATATTAATTAAAATAAATTAATATATGCACAAATTTTTGAAAATTCGAAATATTAATTAAATTAAAAGATTAACATATAATTAGGTGGAAAAGAGTACTATAGACAAAACACTAATTATATTAATTATTAAAAAAATTGAAAAACTATTTAATTACGAATATTACACCGTTTTCCGGACAACTGTTGTCCAAATATCTTTATTCTTAAAAATATATGATCTCTTCTTATAGTAGTTCGAAGTCATTATATATAGGTTGTGACTATTAATGCTAGATTTTGCAATGTGAAAAGTAAATAAAATTGAAGTAAGATAAACGGCAAAGGTCTAATGCAAAAGATTCATATTCATGGTAGAATCTTGATTATCTAGGATTGAATCCACGGCCAAAATATGACACGTGGCATGTACTACCACATCAAAATTCTTGCACATAATTTAATTTAGAATAAAGATATCCGGCCACACTGTGGCCAGCCACACGCGTAAAAGAAGGAAAGTTGACTATAAAAATGGAAATAATCACATTTCTCCTTTAGGGTTTATGCTTCTCAATTAGGGTATATTTCCTTTTAAAACCTATATTACCATTTTTAACTCGTGTGGCCGACCACAGTGTGGCCGAATATCATTACCCTTTAATTTAATTGAAGAGTTATAATCAACTATGACCGTACATCGTGTTGTGTCTTTTTCACCCACACATTTTGCTCTCAACTTACATAATAAATATTCTGATTTCAGAATAAATATCAAATTGCATAAGTTTGTTCAATTCATCGCTGCAATTTGTTTTGTTGCAATTGAAGTGTGGTATGTAAATGCTCTTGTGGTCCTATAAAACTATAATTATTTTCAAAAGTAGAATATACAAACTTTTGACCATAATAAATTGGAACCTAATGAAATGTATTATGTTCTCAAAGTTAGACCTATCAATTTTTTCAGTACCGGATAACCGCATTTGTGTCGGGAATGATCCTTGGTAATTTAGTACAAATTTCACGTGGTTGTCGAATGCCAACGCGACCATTTAGGATCTGTTTGGTATCTACATACCAGTATATCAGATATCAAGTATATATTTGAGATTGAAAATGAGAGAAAAGAGAAGGTAGAACGTTTTTTTAGCAAAATGGGAGATATGAGTGATACCATCGTCAAAATTGTTATACTATGAAAGTTTGGAATAATATATCTAGATATCAATTTGATATTCATATAATGATATACAAAACACAAGGTATGAATATGAGTCATATCTCATACCATACATGATATACGTATATGGATACCAAACGACGGCTTATTATCGAAAAAATCAACCCGGTCTTAATTTCGGTAACAAAATACATCTACTTGTTACTACTAAGTTAATCGTAATATGTATTTTACGGTTTTTCTAAGAAGGTTCGGCTTTAAACAAGTACTCTTTTTTCTTCAAGGGTTCTTCCCCTTTGAGTTTTCTTTTAAAGGTTTTAACGAGGCCCGTCCTGCCCTTATTTGATCGGTTTGTGATCACCAAGATTTTTTCTTTTCTCCTTCCTGTTTCATTTTTATTTAAAAAGAAAACTCAATCAACTAAATCAGTGTCGAAAAGTGTTGTATTACTTCTGAAAATTGAGACAATCTAGGTGTAAAAGTGTGAATTACCAAACTATAAACCAAAATGGGTACTTTTTTCTCATAGGTGTGGTCCAATATGAGTAGTTTTTAAAGATTTTAATCTCTCTGCAACGTTAGTACATTACCCTCAATATTAAGTTGAAACGTGTATAGACAACGATACATCAACCCACAATAGCTTCAATCTAGATAGCGATTTGTGTAACATCAATGTTAAAACCAAAGTATTAGATAAATTTGAATAGAAATGGACTTGGGTGGAGACATCTCTATGGTGGAGATGGGTTGACCCAACTCGGGTCCGACCCGTCCCACCCGGATCAACACCCTTTTTTGACCTTTTTTTTTACAATTTTTTTTCCGGCTTCGCCTTCACTCCGATTACTAATATATAATCGGCGGACAACAATTTGAATTTTTTGCTTGCTCTGAGGCCTTCGGCTCCCCTCGATCGAATCTTGACCAAAGAAGCCGCAAACAAAAAAATTAAGAGGCAAACAACAAAAAAGGGAAAAAAAACTGGAAAAAAATAAAAAATAAAACTAAAAAAAAGAAAAAAAAATTGTAGCGCAAGACTCACGCGTAGCGCGTGGAAGTGCGCGCGTAGCCTCACGCACCGGGAGGCGCGTCGGGTCGAGGCGGGTCGGATATATCTATGGTAGAGAATATGCACCCAAGTTTTGTTCATTTGAATAATATACCTTCAGTCACGTGTAAAAGTATTATAGACAGATTTGAGAAAAGTAAATACAGTTCACAGTTGCAGCAAATGGGCCTATTTAGCGGGATTATTTATTGGTCGACTCATAACCCAGAAGAAATTACATTTCAACGATCTTTAAGAAAAAATTCAATAAATTGAGATAACCCAAAATATAGGGAATGCTTAGAAAATTGGTTTATGCAATTCCTTCTTGAATGAAACCACACCGAAATGCGTTGTATGCTAATTTTGGTTTGCTACAATTGCTTACACAATGAAAAAAAGAATTCACACTTATACACAATACTCTGATGTAGACAATTGAGCAAAATAATTAGCTATTCTTCAATGTCAAAAAGACAATACGCAGACCATTCTATTGAGAAAACTAATGGGTCCTAACCTAAGGATGCCAATGGCCGAATACCAACTCATTAAACATTTCCAAATCTAAAACCATGAAAATTTTCCACACCCAATCTCGTCTCAAATCCGATTAAAAAATAATTTTAAAATTTATACCCGATCCGAACCTATTGGGTAATACCCGTTTATTACCCGCCAAAAACCCGAATACTAAAAAGTAAACATCAAATAACAAAATATTATAAATATTATTAAAACATAAACATCAATAGAAAATTTCACTAACATTATTCTTCAATACAAAATACTACGAACTTACAAAATCTTAAAACATAACTAGAAGATTATGAATTGTTGAAATTGTCGCTGTATCGTCTTATTTCGAAAGTACATTAACAGAAGTAGAGGAGAAACATTAAAGACCCGACTCTTACGGAATGTACGTGTGAGTTAAGAAAATAATATAAAACCCTAAATCTATTATAATATTTATACTAATAGAAGATTATTAATTGTTGAAATTGTCGTTGTATCGTCTTATTTCGAAAGTACATTAACAGAAGTAGAGGAGAAACATTAAAGACCCGACTCTTACGGAATGTACGTGTGAGTTAAGAAAATAATATAAAACCCTAAATCTATTATAATATTTATACTAATAGTTGTAATTATATGATAAATTATATATAAATGAATTTGGGTAACGGATACCCGGAGGCATTTGCCCAAACCTGACCCAAACCCGTGACGGGGTTTGCATATTTCTACCCAAACCTGTTCCAAAACCATTTAATATTTCTCAAACCCGTCCCAAAACCATTTAATATTTTCCAAACACATCCCATCAGGATTTGAGAAGTATGGATACCCACAAAAACACAACCCATTGCCATCCTTAATCCAACCATCACATAAAACACGACACGCTTGATAAAATTTCCTCAATTAAATCGACGAACCACAAGCATAGCATAAACGATGAGAACTTCGATAGTCTTGGTGGAAGACAACAGAATCAAAGGTTACATTGGGTTTAAGTCCAGATGCAGAAGTTTAATATAACAAAGCAATGTGCAAATAAAATAAGCTAATGATTATCACTGTCATGACTCTTTAAGCAGTTGCTAGCACATAGCTCTCCTATGGAACTACCAAAGTTGCAGATTTATATGATCAAGATCTCTCTCTAGCAAGGGGTGATTGACTGCATAGCAATAACAAGCATCATCAGTACATAAATTTGGCATCGTACAAACATATTCATTGAAATACTAACTTAAGAAAAGTATCATTTAGTACCCAACGTTTAGATATTGTAACTAAAATGTCCCAAGACGGGTCTTTCAGCTTCATCTGTCGATTTTCTGATCGGAAAACCAGATTCCAGACATTTAAATTGCAGTATTCCGAAGTTGGGTACTTAAATCATATTTTGTACGTTGGGACAGTATAGTATATTTTCTCTATAAATTGAACTTCATTGATTAAGCATAAAAGATTCCAACGCAAAACAATAACTAAACAGAAATAGGGAATGAATGCATACCTCCCAAATTTATCAGGTGGGGGCTTTCGGCATCACTATAAGCTGGAGTTCTATCACGAGGGTAGTCATCAGCGTTAGCTACCCTCTCTCCTTCCTCTCTTTGAGGACTGAGACTGGGGGCACGGCCATACTCGGGACTTGCACTCTTTTCTGGATTGAGGCCATTGCCAATATCACCATTAGGCCTGTTTGTTTGAGGACTTGAGCTGTGTTTATGGTTGTAATCAGCCTCTCCTTCCTCTTTCCTGGGACTTGGACTCAACTCATGATCACGTCTAACATTCCTTTCCCTCCTATCAGGGCTCCCCCTTTCCCTTTCCCTTTCCCTTCTATCGGGGCTCCCCCTTTCCCTTTCCCTTTCCCTTCTATCGGGGCTCCCCCTTTCCCTTTCCCTCCTACCGGGACTCCCCCTTTCCCTCCTATCGGGGTACCCCTTTCCCTTTCCCTTTCCCTCCTACCAGGACTCCCTCTTTCCCTCCTATCAGGACTCACCCTTTCCCTCCTATCCAGGCTCCCCCTTTCCTTCCTATTGGGGCTCCCCCTCTCCTTTCTAGGACTCTGGCTACGACCACGAGGGTAGTCGGGACTTGGTCGATCCCTGCGATACGGACTTGGGCTACGGCCACGACCCGTGCCCATAATCAGGACTATCCCTCTCTCTCCTGTATGGACTTTGGGATCTCGCCCTATCATAGCCTCCTCTCCTAGGTGATCTGTCACGAACTCGGTCAGGGCTATTTCCATTTCGCCTATCATCATCATCCTTGATAGCAAACTCAACCGTAATAACACGATCCAACAATTTGCTGCACAGCAATACCCAAACCATAATAAACAGATGCACAACAGACTTAGAGGAGAAAGTTTTGAAGAGAGCTGAAGTTTAAGAAAATATCAAGTCTAGAACTCACCTCATGTTAGTAGCATCCAAAGCTTTTGTTGCATCTTCCAGAGTTTCAAACTGAATGAACGCAAAATTTCTCCTTACCCTTATATTTAGTATTTTCCCATAAGGATCAAAATGCCTCTCTAAATCTCTTGTCCTTGTATGATACGGATCAAAGTTTATGACAAAGAGAGTCTTTGAAGGTCTTGAGTTAGATGTAGATTTTTTGGAGCTTTCTGGCCGCCGGGTAACTTCGTTCTTTGCTGGTGCACAAATACGATGTTAGGAATAAAAAACATTTTGAAATAAGAATAAAAATCATACGACAGCTTCTCAGAAAAAGAATCTAATATGTGCATATTACCTTGGTCCACTCAACACGAAGTCTACGCCCCTTCCTACCAAACTCAATTCGGTCAAGTTGACGAATTGCATCCTCAGCATCTCTTTCATCCTCCATGTAAACAAAAGCAAAACCTGGTAACAGAAAATACACAAAAGTCCTGTCTTAATATCACTAATCCTAGAATCAAATAGTGCAACCTATTACTGTGGATAATTCCCATCAAACATATCTTTTCAACCATACATTAACAAACCTATACCATGCCGCCCGGTAACATTACTAAAGACCTGCCCTAGGTACCCAACTATTAATCAGTTGAATCAGTAACAGACCTTGGTCAATGAACTGAGCAATGTCAATGAACAATTATCCAAACGTGGATGTTCCATTACACCACGGGGTAAAGTATGTCACTTCTGACTTATTCAGCGGCCTCAACTTCGAGGTCCTGCGTGTAACGTAGAAAAATGAAGGTTGGGCTAAAGTCATGAGGTGTGAAGTCTAGAATGACTCATGAAAATGTGTGATGGTGATGTCATGGATGATCAGAGAGCTCTCCTAGGAAGTTAGAAGAGGATGCTTGTCCACTGCCAGGAAATGAAATGCACAGACAAACCCTTCCATCAGCTGGAAATTGTATTGACATTGCAATGAGATCCTGCGCCAAAGAATTAGTTGAATACGGGGGGCCTCAGACTTAAAAAAAGATATACTTTGCTGTTTTAAACCACACCCTAACAACCATGTAAGTGAACAAGGAACCACTTATGTCGCCCATATGACAGGGCATTCTACTGAAGTGGCTCCAGTGCGAACAAAATCCTCTCAACGCCAGTCACCACAGCCTTCTTGGACTCCATTTGTCTTCTCAAAAGATGATTACTGATCTCTACCATATTCGATGACCAATATGAACTCCTATTTATACATCTGTATATACTATACAAATAACTAATAAATTTCATGAGACTCACAACTGATGTATTCTTCTACATAACTAAATAAAATAGGTACATAACCTTGCAAACATAAGAAACTTACCCTAACATCACTCCTGTCACTAGTCATAACAAAATCAATTGTAATTGCTACACCGGCCGACTTTTACCTTATCCATTCCTCGAAGCTGGCGCTTGTCAGTCTAGGTAGTTGTCATAACAAACCATTCGTAGTAATTATACTCCTTGAGGAACAGAAATTGCACAGTAATGCCTCTATACACGCAGACTCAAGCCCAGTGGAAAATTTGCTATCGCCCAAAAATAGTGCAGATGACTATGGAATAAAGCAACTCAAATTTTAATTACATTCAGATGGGAGAGCAAGCTAATTTATCACCTCCTCTAATTTTAGTGAAGCAAAAGCAAATCAGATTCTAACCAGCCAAGATTTCCTAAATTTGTCAATGCATTGGTGAGGACCGAAATAAGATCATGCCAAAACTTATACTAAATTTGCTTAAGCAATGACCAGTCCAATTCCAGACCAGATAACCATAAATGTGGAGAGTTCGGAGCTTTATTAAAAACTGGGTTTGTTAAAAATAATTTAATAATACTTTGGTAATAAAGCCATCAGACTTACCAGACTTCATATGACCCTATCGACTTTCCCGTATCTTCTGAAGAGTCTCTCCAGATCAGACTGCCGAGCATCATACTCAAAATTTCCACAGAAAATTGGCCTCATCTTGCCTCAATTCTGATATTCGATTACCTAAATTCAAAGAGAAAGACCACAATTCAACATTAGTAAAAGCCCTTTTTACATCACCAATACTAAGTTGCATTTAAAAGTAACTTTTAGAATAATTTTACAACTACTCCAAATAAAATAAACCCCCGGCAACCACATAATAACATGAAATCAATTCTTAAAGCACAATAATTTCCACGATAACACCATTAGCAGTATTTCATTTTTAAAACTTAACTACGGAAGCGTAATTATCTAGACGAGCTCAATTTTCATAAGGTTGTCAAATCAGCCTTTCACATTTCCTATTAACCACCCAGATATTCTAAATTCACAATCTTACTTCATTTCAAGCAACAATTGCTCTTAAATTTAATGACAGAAAACGCAATAAGCGAAAAAAATTTCAACCAAAAGAAATGTTTATCCACAATTAAAAAAAAAAAGAAAGATCTCAGAATAGTACTAACATTAAAAAAAAAAAGGCGATGCGACATCAATTCCACCCATAAATCGAACAGCATAAGATTCAAACCAAATAAATATCTATGAACAACATATACCCAAACCGACAAAGGAAGATCTTAACAGATCGTACAATCGATGAAGATTTTGAATGAAACAATTTAGAATTACAACAAAATCTCGAAATTCCGCACCTTCGGAAAATTGAAACCCTAATAGTTGCGATTGCGAGCTCTCGATGCGAAGAAAATATCTTTCCTTCAACTAATGAATTCGTCAGCTAAATACATTTACTTAAAGCGTAGATATTTATATCTGGACAAAGGGCTTTTTGGTCATTTCCGAATATCATTTCTGTCTGATATTTTTTGTCAACTGTATGAAAAATTCAGTTTGGTTCCCTAGATTAAAATTTAATAATATGATTATTTCAATTGTTGATTAATAAAGTAAATTATAATTACTATCGATTTTTGTCTATTTTAAACCATCTTTTATTGAATTTGGGCATATGAATTATGTAGAACTTCTAAATTAGAAAATTAAAATTTTCCATCCTTCATGAGTTTCCACTTCACCAGATTTAATTGCAACAATTTAAAATTGAACTACGCTCTTGTGCAACCGTTCTCACATGTGAGACCGGCGCGTGCACTGTACCCTTTTTTTCTCCGGTCAGCTCCAATGCATTACAATCTGTATTTATATGCACTACACTGTATAATGAAATTCACAACTAGATGCACTAGTTTTTTTTTTTTTTTAATTTCCATATATCTTTTCAGCTTCGCTCTTAGCTCCGATTTAATCTATAGATAGTATTAGTGGTAATAATTTGGATCGTTCGGCTCGCTCCGAGGCGTTTTGGCTCCTCTCGTTCGATCTCTTAATAAAAGAAGAAGAGGCAAACACGGTGCGTGTCGGTACACTTGGTTGTGCATCTCATTATACATAGTGGTGCATATGAAATCACAGTGTGGTGCACCTCGGTACACATGGTTGTGCATCTCATTATACACGGCGGTGCATATGGATATACTATGTGGTAGCCTTTCAAAAAAATAGGGGAAAAAATATTAATAAAATTAAAATTCGTGCATCTCAATACACTTAGTGATGCATCTTATTATACAGTATAGTGCATATAAGTACAATTTGTAGTGCATATCATCTGACTTTGAAAAAAAACGAGAAAAAAAAAAGTCAACAATTTTAACTGGGTCCGACTTGGATCCGAACCGGATCGATCCGATCTCACAATGTGAGACATGTTCCACACAAGTATTTGCCTTTAAAAATTGTCTAAACTGCAAATAAGGACATTAATCACCTCGAAAATACACAAATCATAAACTTCTTAGGAGTTAGGACTTCACAACATACATCTCTACCTTTTATTTCTCACCATTCAAAATCGAAAACATACGTAACAGTCAAGTGACCATGTAAAACAAGCATGATAGTTTCAATAATCAAAACGACTTTATTTTGATTATTGAAAAAATCCAAAAAGGAAAAATCACAATTAAAACAGAAAGTGTATGTATATATATGATACACGACCACATAGTTCACAAATTTACAATAAACTACAATTATAGATGCATCATTAGTTCAAAGTTTGTCATCCTAATACAGTCATTATTACATTGTTAATTAATCCTACGACATTTCAGCATGTAACATCGGCAGGTTCTTTACATGTTAGATCGATCCTTCGAGGGAATGATCCTCTCTAAACGGGGGCAAGTAAAGATTCCAGAAAGTCGTCGTCGTTTCGCTGCAACAAAAAAAATAAAAGGCATGTAAAATAAATAGAATTTTTTCAAATTCTACGTTTTAAAAATCGAATTGGATCCAACGGTCAGAATTGGCCAATTTCGCCAACAACTAATTTGACCGGCAACGAGTCTGGTCCGATTTTTAAACACGAGCCAAACATTATGAAGATAATTAATGAGAAAATAACATGCCTCGTGAGTTGGAGAGAGAAACAGTTTACTTAGTTGAGCATATGTTCCAAACTCCATAGAGTTGCCTAACCTTCGAGCACTTGCTGCTGCTCAAATAAGAATTTATAATTAGATAAAAAGAAAATAAAAGTGTATATACTTAAAGAATTCAAAATATCATAGTGTGATGTAGAGTTGTCACAAAGTCCAACCGTTCCAATAGATTGGCCCCAAACTTAGATTTCGCGGTATTTTGGCCTTTTTTTGTAGGTGGATGGATTGGGTCGATCCGAATATTTTTTACACAAAACTTAGCATTTTGATTAATGTTGAAATGTTGGATTCGCCTAGCTGTTATGGTTAAAGGAGCACGAACCAAAACAACTATAGATTTATACTCCCCCTCCGTCCCACCAAAGATGAACCATTTGGTTGTGGACACGGAGACTTAGAAGAAATAGTAGTGTGTGTATTTAATGGAGTATTTTATTGATAAAGAATGTAAAAGTAGTATGAATAAATACTAAAGAATGTAAAAACAGTGTGAATGTAAATGTAAAAACAGTGTGAATGCAATTAATTATTTCCCAAAACAGAAAGGGCTCATCTTTCATGGGATTAGCCCAAAAAAGAAAAATGGCTCATCTTTCGCGGGACAGAGAGAGTAGTATTTAAATTGGTAATTAACCTAATTATATGATGATGGCAAGTAAGGTAGCATACCTCATTAGTTGGTAGAAGTATTGTTTCATTGAGTTGAGAAGAGGTGGTAAATCCTTGAGAGTTAGTCAATTGGCTGCTTTCAAGCTACATGTATAGTTTTCAAAAAGACAAGATTAATTAGAAAATATTAAATAACACTATATAATTTCAGAGAAATTACCAACAAAGAATTAAATTTGAAGAACATAATTGTCTTTGCTGATTTCAAATTATATATACTTGCCTGGTTTGGAATTTGATCAAAAGAATATGGAACATTAACACAATTGCCCCATTGAACCATGTCACCATAAACGCTCAAGTTTCCACCTCCACTACTTTGCTGTGAAAGTAAGCAAGATCACAACAAAATAAATAAATAAATTAAATTTATTTTTCCAAAAAATAGTAGTATTTTTTTTTTGGGTTTATATCAACCTCATAGAAACTAGAAATAGTAGATATTACTATTCAATAGTTGATACAAAAGGGGTTCAAATTTGAATGTGGAAATAATTTAATTTTCCATCAAAAGCTATCAATTTCATACACATTTTTGGCAAATCAAATAAACTTGAACATCTTTTCAATAATGTTACGACGCCCAAGTTCCGGCATCGAAAAATTCACATGACATATGACATGTATTTTTTCCATTAAATGTTTCACGTGAATTTTCCGATGCAGAATTTGAACGTCGTGAAATTACTGGAATAATATTGTTGGGACATGATGTGTTTGTTTGTTCATTCAAAAACAACCAAAAAATTAGTAAAGGTAGCAAAAGAACCTGTGATTGATCTTGAATGGTGGTGATTTGATTTGGCAAAGTATTCCCCAAATTATCGAATTCGGACAAATCAAATATTGGAGCAAAAACAGATTCTTGAATTTCCCCTCCATCTTCGAAACCAGAAATCAAAGGCATTTGCATTCTGTAATCCGCAATAACATCACACAATTGCTCTCGGCCAATGATGTTCGCCATGAAAGAATTCGAATTTCCGACGTGTTGAGCCAACAGATCCATATCAATACCATCGTTTGCCACTGTTGTGGTGGGAATAGTACTATCGCTTTGAAGATCATCATTACTCAAATTAATTATGCCCCGACAAGAGCTCAAGGCATCATACTTCTCACTTTGTCTGGACTCGACAAAGTTTTTTATGTTCGAGATACTGTACCCGACATAGTTGTTTGGTACGTCAGATTCTTTAATGACAGACAGTGCTGATGTGACATTTGGACACCCGATATCTTTCTGGGACACAAGGTCATAATTAGTAGCATTGGGAAAAGCGTCAAGAGTTGCTGACATGGCATTGGAGCGATCTTCTAGGGATATACTAGCAAGGTGGCCCTGGATCGAATTGTGGGCCCCATAATTGTTCTGCACGTGTCTGACACACTCACGATCACTCTGACGAGATATTAGGGTTGCGGCCCCGATGCTAGGTATTTGCCAACTTCCACGATTGGAAAGCAATCTCGATTGCCCCGATACGGATTGAGGGCTTTGATAACTGAATGTGCTTGGAATTAGGGTTGAAGGAGGGATTATTGTTCTTGAAGTTTGAGAAATTGATTTGAAATTCCTGCTTAAGCCCTTGTGAGAATTAGCATATTGAATTTTGTAGCTTGCATCTGATACTCTTCTTAGGAAGATCCTATATTTCTGCATGAATTATACAATGAAATTAAGTAAGGATATGATATTTGTCTCCACATTTAAATGTTTGATCTTATTAAGTATAGTAACAAAACAAGATGAAGAATGCTAAATATTCAAATAAGATTAGTACTTATATCTCCATTTTGGACAAAAAATTCAAATTTACTAACCTCTCATGCAACTCTTTAAATAGAAGTTCAAAATTAAATACACAATTAAACAATACGAAACATTTAATATAGCAAGATAAGGTTATCCGAGGCAGATTTACATTTCTCTGCCTCGGATTATCCAATTTTTTTCCCATATAATTCTTCGTAAATAGGATTATTTCATGTAGAGAAATTTAACCTGCAAATGACTTGCAACATTTTCCCTAGTAAGCCCAGGACATCCATGACTTCAAGTATTTTCTTCGGAACAGCCCCTACATAAGATTTTAAAATTAATTAATAATAAAAACATAAATAGATTTAGAAAGAATACATTGTGATTATAATAGATTAAGACAAAATATATAACACTAATACTAGTTTCAAAATTACTCAAGGAGAATATGAAAATATATAAAACATATTATAATCATTAAAAACCCTTGATAATATTCACAAATTAATTAACTCATAAAATTATTATATGTCCAAATAAAAAGAGGCAAGAAAATACTTACTATCAAGACCAATACTCCTAATAGCTTCCAAGAAACGATTGTGCAGAGAATTAGTCCAAACAATTTTAGGCCTTTTTTGTGAAGAACTTTCTCCATTTTTCTCATCAAACCCTTCTTTTTTTGGTGATTTTTTCTTGGAATCCTTTTTCTTTGTTGCATCTTCATTCACTGATGATTGAGAAATAGCTATTTCATCTGAAGTATATTTTTCTATCAAATTATTTTCCTTGTTCTCCTTATTATAATAATTATTATTATTTTTTCTTTTTATGGCAGCAAATTGCCATAAATCCCTCAAATCATCTGGAGAAACTGGCTTCATTATGAAAAATGCAGCACCACTCTCCAAGCCTTTCATAGCCACCCCCTCCTTATCATCTGCTGACATCACTGTGTGAAACACACACACACTAAAACATTCAGGCCATGCACTTAACTAAAATGGAAGAAAATAAACAACAAAAGATATAAAAATAGTAACAAAGTTTTGGTAAAATTCAAAAATAAAAAGTTAAGTTGTATCACTCACACACTACAGGAAGATTGAATTCCTGAGCTATTGCTTGTTGCAATTCGAACCCGTTCATATCCGGCATGTGCACATCTGAGACGACTAAATCGAAGGCACCCCCCTTGACCCGGAGCGTGCACAAGGCCTCCTTCGGGTGCTTGACTGTTACAACTGCAAAATGAGAAGGAAAGATCGAACTTATTAAGGTTGTGTAGGAAAAAGAAGGCAAGAAATGGTTATGTGTCTTTGCCCCTTTAGAGTTCTTTAGATGTTAATTCCCTTTTGTGTAAATACATTTTCTCTTTAGGGCTAAGTAATTAAGGGTTTTTCTCATCAATAAACAACATTTTACCCTAAAAGAAAAAAAGGGCCATCAAAATCCACAGAGAAAGTGAATAATAATTAATTGACCAATTGTGAAATGGATAGATCTTGCATGCAAGAACTCACACATCTCAAACTTCTAAGATTCTTCACCATGAGATCAAGAAAACAACTAACCTATCAAGAACACACACACACACACACACACACCTTCATATTTGAAGTTCTTGTGAATAGCACAAAGATTCTTGACCATGAGTTCAAGAAGAACAAAAAAACTATCAAGAACACACACACACACCCCTTCATATTTGAACTTCTTGAGAATAGCATGCATGAAATCAAGAAAACAAAAAACTATCAAGAACACACACACACACACACATACACACACCTTCATATTTGAAGTTCTTGTGAATAGCACAAAAGATTCTTGACCATGAGTTCAAGAAGAACAAAAAAACTAGCAAGAACACACACACACACACACACCCCTTCATATTTGAACTTCTTGAGAATGGCACAAAGATTCTTGACCATGAGTTCAAGAAGAAGAAAAAGTAAATATTTATCAATATATAAGAACACACACATAAACACACACACACACACCTACCTTCATATTTGAACTTCTTGAGAATAGCAGCAACAATGGCGAGGCAAGTAATATCATCATCTACAACAAGAATGCTAGCAGTTTTGATTCTTCCACCGTCCATGTTTTTCCTCTTCTCAACAAAATGTTGAAAATTTGTTGAAGATGATGAGAAAAACTCAGTTTAGTCAACTTTGAGGATATAGAAAAGGTGGTACAATAAAATGCAGCTATCAAGAGATGTAGTGGGAATTATAAATATTGTCTCTTGTTTAATGTTTTTCGCCCATGCTTTTATTTATTTTTATTTATTTTATTTAGTGGGGAGAGTGAGTGTTTTTGCCACTCTATTTGAGTTCCATCTGTATACCAAAGACGACGTTTGTCTTAATTACTTTATTATAGCCAAATTCAGAATAAATTTGAATTTAAAAACGGGGATTAATTTGATTTAAATTTTTTTGTGATGCTATTGATATAGAATATCTGCCTCGAATATTAACATTTAAAGCTACTTACCAAATGGTAGGATGTTCATTTGTAGGCCTTCTTTTCTAGGAAGATTTGTTGAGATAAAGCTTCATTGTTGGATTTTAATTTAATAATGTGTCTTTCTATAGATTTTCCCTTGCATATTATCAGGGGCGGAAAATTTTCGTGTAGCCATACCGATATATTTTAAATTAATAAATAATGATATTATGAGAAATCACAATAATAATAGCAATAAATGAAATATTACAAATACAACATATTATTGGTTCCAGTGTAGAAAATAATGTGGTCTATATTTCTTTAATAATATTTACTCTCTAAATTTCAAGATATATTTGAATGGGCTTCTATATAATTAGTGAAATTTAATGGGGATAAAAATGGGAAATGCTTGAAATAAACAAGCATATTTACTTTAATTTCCGCAAATCAAGTTGGGGAAAAAATAATGAAGTTCTTTTTTTGCCATAATAAATATATAGACTATTCATTTATGACATTCAGTTTCTTAATTTCATTTTTTTTTTTTTTTTTTGAGATTTTATCTGAAGTTCACTTATAAATCACCGTTAGTTTACAAAATTTAAGATATATTTTGCTTCTCTAATTAATTTTCTTTCTTACATTTCGGCCTAAAATGAACAGATAATTATAATCTGAAAACTAATTGTAGATATTATGCATTACAAAGATGATCTTGTAAGTATATAACTAATTACTAATAGCCTAAATTATTGAAATATTATTAAATGCCCTATTTGATTAAAGGTAGTGTTATTTGAACATACTATGTTCAGACATACAATGGTAAAAATAGTGATTTGACGGAATTTTTAAACTAATAATTTAATGTCATAGTTTCGACAGTTTGATTATTAATAAACATACACTTTTTAATTTTAAATATAAAGTTTCATCCCAATTTAAATTCACAAGTTTAAGAGTTGGGTGTGGGTGAGAGTAAAATTTGGAAGCGGGTGTGCGTGAGATTGATATTTCAGAAGAGAATCTGAGTAGGAAAGAAATTTTTAAGGCAATCGGATATTTTTTTTCCTATTTCAAACACGTATATCCAGACATAGTATGTCCAAATAGAATTATTGTTTCAGTAATTCATAGCCTATCTTTGTCACTCAAAATATTTTTAAATTGCAATTGCATGTATCTTATCTCTAGTACCATACCAATTAAGTCTGATGAAATTTAGAAAAGATGAGATGGAATATAAAAATTCCCTTTTCTAGCCAAGTTTTTGTTTTCGTCCGAGTAAATATCTGCATTAATTTTGAATTTTTAAGTTTTTTGCCTTATGATTTCACTAGCGTCGTCACCCATGATGTAATAGAAATAACCTAAGTACATGTACGTACTCCATTTAAAGCAAGTTATTTCTACCTTCACCGGAAAATTAAATGACGGCGAAGTTTTATATGAGACGATACGATGGGCTAGAATTCATAGAAATTTACATTTAATCACATATTGAGTTTGTTATATCACTAAATATGTGTGTGAATTTCGATCTTTGATCCGTTTCACCTTATCATCGTGTTAAATGACTGCTCCGACATTTCGGTTTCGTTGTCGTTTCGGTACTTATTTACTTTCCATCGGAGTTAGAAATTAGAGCAAGCACAACGGGGGTCGATCGCTGGGGATCGATCCCCCCGCTCGATACCACTATCATCGACCTCGTGGTGTCGATGTTGTTGTGTTGTTCGCGACCTCGTGGGGTCTATAGACGGTGTCGAGAGTGGTGTCGAGTTATCGACACCGCTCTCGACCTCATATGCTCAAACATCGGGGACACGTGGCGCAACACAATTGGTCCAATTTTAATTTTTTTTAATTTCAGGAAATAAAAAAAAAACATTCTTTACCTATAAATACCCCTTCAATGCATTTATCCTTCATGCCGAAATTCAATCTACACCTCCAAAATGTGAATGCCCACGACCGTCTTATGGACGATATAATTGAAGAAATTTGGACACGTTTCGATCCACTAAACTAATTTTTCTTGTATTTTTTTATTTCTTAATTATTTTATCTTATTTTCCCCTTAATTATTGTATGTTTTTTATTTTAATTCAATAAAATTGTCATTTTTAAATTTTTCTATTTAATTAAGTATTTATTATTATTTATTATAAATAAAAACATAAAATAAAATAAAATTATTCAATCATTACCAATAATTATAGATCCGGGGTCTAAAAAATTGCCGTTGTGCATGCTCTTAGGTGTTGAACTCACATAGCTAAGCCCGTGACACTGTACTTTAAATAAAAATTCCGTGTGTGTGTGTTAACCTAATGGTAGTGAGGTTAATGCCCGGAGCCAAAGGTCACAGGTTTGAATCCTCCGTCACGCGGTATTTAAATTTCCTTGCAATGTTGTTCAAAAAAAAAAAAAAATTCCAAAAGTTCTCAAAACATGCAACTTAATCAACTAAC
Source organism: Schizonepeta tenuifolia (assembly GCA_029490685.1). Lineage (NCBI taxonomy): Eukaryota > Viridiplantae > Streptophyta > Magnoliopsida > Lamiales > Lamiaceae > Schizonepeta > Schizonepeta tenuifolia. The sequence goes on from JANLIY010000618.1 coordinate 22,290, forward strand.
GAAGCAACACATAATTTTATAATTCATTAATTTAATCGAAAATAATAAAACAAAATGAAAAGTAACTAATATTTACTACTAAAAAAAGTGAAGCTTAGAAAACAGTGCAAATCCAAATTAGGACATAATCTGTCATAATAAACAATTATTAAATTTAAATTTAAATTTATATTAAATACCAAAACTAATTATATGCCTAATTGGGTTACCTAGTAGAAAATCAAACTAGAACATAAGAAATTATAATTGAACAAAAATAAATAAATAAACTACAAAAATTGAAAATAGGATACTTACTAGTGGGACAGCAAAAAGTGAGAGAGACAAAATGAAGAAACAACAAAATTAAATCATTATCACTCTAAAGTAGAAAATTAACATACATGAAGCTCAAAAATTGAAAATAGGATATATACATGTCATTTTACATTGAATTCTAGAAATAACAAAGGAAATTTTTTCTTGCATAATATGATAATTGGACAAAAATATGAAATTTCACATTCTTTGTTCTAAAAAGCTGACTTTAACTGCTCATATATCAGCCATAGCACAACACCAATAACTGTGTCTCTAAATAAGTCTCTGGCTATGGAAGCAGCCCAACCATACTTGCTGCGATCCCTCTTCCCGGCGAGGTCTCTGAAACGCAAGTTCCCCGTATCTGAGACGAGCGAGTATATCACTCCGTTCATGTGCCCCTTACCGATCACTCCCACCACGTACTTGCTCTTGTTCACGGCTTTGCTCCTTTTCAGAGACCAAGCCAGAAACTTAATGCGCGTTCATGCAATAAATGGATTTGTGAGCCGTAATGTAATTGGAGGAATGGTTTGTTAACAGAATGCTCGTGTTTGAACTACTTACTGTATCTCGCTCGTGTATGAGAGGAGGCAGCAGGGATGGATATGATGAACTCAGCTGCTCGTACAGCTGAAAGCTGCTGTCACCACCGATAGGTTCCTGACAAGTAAAAGGGTGTCGATGAATACACACAGTCACACGGACATGTGCACAAGCTCGCACAAACAAAATCGTACATGCATATATTAAGAAAGGATAAACAGTCGAGAATGGACTCTAAGCCATCTACAAGAGGATTTTACGTTCAAAGTAAAGTGGAAGCATGAAAAGGCGATGCTTTCTGTGCTTTTGCCACTATTCATCCTCGACCAGCAATGGTGAAGGATTAATGACGAATAATAACAACAAAAGCTAATATTAGATTCGTAGAATTGGATCTGGCACCAATTCTTTTAGTGCGAACATTAGCAGGAAATTAAATCGGAATGACTGTTGCTAGCTTATTTACACTGAAATGGTTCCATTTTGTTCAACTTTACTGATGAAATAGATTACTCGATTTAATTTAGTTTTATATTGTAGAGTCCTTTTTATGCAGTTCATCAATAACAAGCTTGGCAATAAGTGGAACTAAAGATTTGAGCGACAAACCTCCACTGCCTTGACGGAAGATTCAGATGATGTCATTCCACGAACAACAGAGGAGACGAGACTCAATTTCTCCTTCCACTTCAGAGAACTCCATGCCCTTTCAAGCTGAAAAGGACGACGAGAGCAATTCAAGTTTCCTTCAATCATGTATCAGTCGATAGAATCAGCTTTTTAATGAACAGTCCAGAAAAACAAAGTTATGTTTCCAACCAACACAAAATCAACATCCAAAGAATGCATTGGTGAAAAAGTTGCTCACGGTTATTTCTATTGGACGATCTCCCAAGACTAACTGAGCACCAATTTCTTCAGCAACCTTTCGTGCAGCACGAAACTGGAAATCCACATTGCAGACATGCTCACATATCACATGATTAAATTAAACTCAAAATATGATTTTACCTCATCACCAAAGGGCCGATTAATATCAGAAGATACTTTTGAAGAGAGAGTAGCCAAGACCAGCCGTAATGCTAAAGCAGTTTGACCGCCTGCCAAGTAGGAAAATCATCACTATTTCGGTATAATATCGGGGACAGTCACATTACATGCTATATATACAAACCTAAGTTAATGCTTCGGCCAATGGCACCAAAGAAGCCGTTTCCACTGAGAGAGAACATGCTGGAACGTAGCTGCTGATTCTGATCACCGTTCTCCGGCATATACATGATCCCAGCTCTGAAAGATTGCTTCTGCAACAAGTGAAGTAAGCCATAGATCGAAAATCAAATAGTGAAATTACAACTTCAGCAATGGATCAAGTGTATCATGAAAAGTCGAGAGTATCGTGCTAGGAAGTGTTAAGAGGAGCCCAACACCTCACCCGAACACCATTCGATAACAAAACACACATAACTAACAAGAAAATTCTTTCAAAGAGTTTTATCTGCTTTTGAAGCATATATTGTACAACATAATTTGATTTAACATCAAGAAATATCATAATCTAAGTTCAAGCTCAGCAAGAATTTTAGGTATTAATCATAATCAATATGCTATACATTATGATTCAATATTCTTACAGTAGCCGTTATATAAACTAAACATTTCATAACCGAGGATTGAAACTACGAAACAGAACACGTAAATCTTCAAAATATAAGGCCTCAAATAATTAACATCCATATTCATCAAATGCACAAATAAATTAAGAAAAAAAAGTTTCCTTCTTCAACAGAGCAACAAAAAGAGAAACAGAATTGAATGAATTCATAAAAAACGAAGGGCCCAAACTTGCCTGCTTCTACAAAGCTCGACGACGACGTTTTCGGGCTTCACGGCCCGAATAACCCTTTCGACATCAGATGCTGATTCTTGAGAAACATGGGTAGTCCCAATAATCCAAATCCCCTCCGGCTCAACGAACTCCCTTCTCCAGGGTGGAACGGCGCCGTATTGGGTTTTCGTGACGAGGACCAAGGTGCCATTTTTAGCCAAATCGAGCAGCTGCGGGTGCGATTGGGCAATTGCGGCGGTGGAGATGTCGACAATCTCGTTCTTGAAGTTAAAGGTGGGAGGTGGGGAAGGAATCACGGCGGCCGCCGTGCATGATGGCTGAATGGGGGTGGAGTTGAATTTTAGGAGGTGCGATTTGAATGAGAGATGGAGTTTCGTGGAGTTTGGAGCGAAGATTGTGAATGGAGATGGTGAAGCTTTCATGGCGAGAAAGAGGTTAGAGAGAGAGTGAGAGAATTTTGTTTAGGCAAGTGAAGAAGAAAGAGTGAGGATAAAATATCCGATTATTTTTTTAGACCAGAATAAATAAAATATCGATTATTAATTTTACGTCGTCGTAGTATTATTATTGCCGTATACTAGATTAATTTTTTTACGTTATCGCCGTATTATTGTTTAATAGGAGTAGTTTTTTCTTTTTGTTTGAGAGTGCGTTTATTTTGATGGAAAACTTTCCATTAAAAAATAATGAATAAGAAAATATAAAAAATATTATTATTTCGATCTATTTTTTTATCACATGTTTACTAGTATAATGTATAAGAAAATTATCACATGATTCTCTCCACCTTTTCCCTATTTTTATGACTTTTATTAATTAGAATATATTATCATATCCCTCTCCTAATATTAATATTTTTCATAATTGATGAAAAATGACTATCTGGAAAAATTATTGGTCCTGCTTGAGGAAATCAACCGACAAAGAAGAATGACATTAAGACAAAGAAGATGAAAGAAGTATGGGAACAGAAGAAAGAATGAACTCAGAAGAAAAGAAAACTTAAATTGGAAAATGAATTAAAAATGATCCAATATTTTTATTATAATATTGTTAATAGGCTTAAATTTTTTTAATTTCGGGCCCCTTGGCATTTGTCCCTCCACGCCTTCGCTTTCCTTAATGAAACGAGTTAATACGCAATTGCATTTTATTTCATAAATTACAATATTTCCACACTTCTTTTTTTTTTTTTTTTTTTTTTGATATCGTGGGAACCCGCAGCCGCTACCTTTGGTGCGCACTGGGTAAACCCCCGTCCCTTGTGTAGTAGCCTGCAAACCACACAGGACAGGTAAACCACACTTTCCAAGTACAGGTGTGACATGCTCGACCTATAGAGACGTTTCATGAGGTTCGAACCTGAGACCTCTCAATCTCAATCGCTCACTTTTTACCACTAGGCCATCCCCAAGTTAAGGGTTGTCCACACTTCTGCATTATCAAAATCGAGCTTTAGTAATTAAATTCGAATTAAATCTTTAGAAGTTAAGGGTTTGTCTCCACCAAAACAAAAAAAGTTAAGGGTCTAATTCGCGCAAAAAAAATAAATAAATAAAAATAAAAAATCCCTTTTATTTATTGGGCCCGAATAATTATTGAGTCTAATTAACGCCTTAATAGAATTTTGAGATCCCTAGTTTATCGGGCTTTAATTTCTTTCGGGCCCAATAGTCACTGTGGTGTAAATTAAAGCGCATAGCCTTAAACTTAAACTTAAATGAAAAGATAAATAAAAAGGATGGAATAAAAGTATATTTGATTTGGAGAGAAGAAGAAAGAGGACATGCCAATGCTATTATTACCGGGCCTATAGATGTTGAGCCTTAGTTTAATCATTTGATGGGCTTTAGTGTTACATAAAGACTCTAACATGTTATATTTATTTAACTTTATAGTATGTACAAAAAATGTTAGGCTACCTATTAATGCATTTGTCTTTCATTTCTTATAAATTCAAATCAAACCTTCAATTATATACCAATGCCTTTTAAGTTGATCATTCGATCGTCATTTTACGTGTAATTGTGATACGATTTTCAAAATATACTCGAGACAGTAATTCCAACATTTCTAGCCTAACATGTTAAGATACTTTCATGCACTTTATATCTATTGCTAATTCGAACGTCGATCAACTAACTCATCTCAAACTGAATGAATACTGCAGATATGGAAGATGTTTGTTGCAAATTCCTTGTTGGTGCTAAGCACCACAAACTCTAAGGAAAAAACGTCTAGGAAAGGTTTACTAATACAAACATGTCTTGAATGCTAGTTTGAAGATACCATCACTAATAGTTGGGGGTTACCTCTACCATCATTTTATCTTCCAAATCCACTCTATCACAAACATAAAGATTTATTCTAGAAGAATCGAAGTTGTTAGATTTACTATATTATAACTCACATTGCACATCTATCAAGTTGTGATTACCGAGATCATCGTACTCGACAATGCCACAATTAAAAAAATAAACGATTAAAGCAACAATATATCAATAAAATGACAAAAAAAATAATTCTTTATGTGTATCGTTTATGTGTCATCTTCAACCACACGCAACATTCTTATCACAAAATCTACGGAAAATCTACGGAAAAAACATCATTTTCTTACTTCATCCATAATTCGAATGGAATAGTGTCTCATATAATCAGCACGTATATAACCTCGGATCCGACTTAACACCATATCACATTCAACAAGTATTGCGCTCTTCAATTTCTTCATGGCGCTGTTGATTGGAATTACTTTGCCAGGTTCCAAACCAAATGTAGGTTGTAGATTCTTGATAAATTCTATCACTTTCTTAAAATAATCAAAGATGTACAAGTATGTGTGCCATGATTCTGCCGTTGATAGAACCAGAAGTTTGCATATTTTTTAACATCCCCGAAACGCGATGTATCCGGCCAATACTCTTCCATGTTCTTCCTGAGTTCGATACTTATCACATCCTATTTAAGATTGTTAAGAGACTGTTAGATATATTAGAAATCTAGAAAACAATAATATTATTGAAGTCACAATTACTTTACTCACGAATATACTAAGATCAGGGACTGATGCAGTTTTCTTTTGAACATCTTTAGGCAAAAAAAGTCCCATGCAGTGTGAACATATGTTTAGCTACTCCGAAACTTGGTAGTCACAGTAAAACGATATTATTTGTGTTAACCGGTTGCACATTCTACCCAAAAAAATCACGTTAGAGAAAGCTATAAAAACAAACAATTAAGAACGTTAATGTCATTCACAAATTAAACCTTTGTCGCGGAAAGATTATGTAGAATTCCACGCCGTTGTAATTCTAATGCAGGGAGAAACGTGAAATATATTCAATAACATAAATATACGAACTCCGTTGATAACCAGTGTATACCGAAATACGTACAATAAGGGTTACTCTGTTGATTCATAAGAATACCGGAACTCAATATATACGAAAGGGAAAACCCTAACTTTTCATATAATTAATCCACCGAACCATTCAATAGCAAAAAGGCTATTTATATATACAAATAATAGAAAGGCCAAGCCCATCTACGGGCAAACTAAAACTACTAATAAAGAAATTTAATAACATTAACAAATAAATCTAAATATGACAACTACTACTAAGAATTGATAAGATACTCAAATGTTTGCAGTAAATAGCCTTTTTGTTATTGAATGGATCGGTGGATTAATTATATGAAAAGTTAGGGTTTCCTCTTTCGTATATATTGAGTTCCGGTATTCTTGTGAATCAACGGAGTTCTTTATCGTAGTGTTCTTCCGACATTCAACGTGAATCAACGGATTTTAACCTATAATTCATACGCTTGCGCTGCATCAGATTCACAAAATGAATACACCGGCTTGGCCATTTGTGGAACGAGGATAAGCATGCCATCATAAAATTAAGGAACATTAATTTCTTCAAGATTTTCCTGCCATATTAACAACAATCAAATGTTTATGTTACTGTTTGTAGTAAATAACTCAATACTTAATGAGCTCAGA
>JANLIY010000619.1:0-28950 GCA_029490685.1 Schizonepeta tenuifolia
CAAGAAATTTTATTCTTTTATTCATATAGATAAATAAATAAATACATTCATATTTTGTATGAACACATTCACACTAGAAAGATGTCACCTTTGTCAAAACTATTAAGTTCTAAGTTATCTGTTCAAACCATATATTTCTTCTCCCAAATATCTCTAAATCCATCTTTTTCCTTCATTTTTTTCACAGTAAACTTGCAACTTTCATAAATAAGCAAATGAATCTCCAACCATAGACAAAAACCTCAGGCATGAAAACATTCCAAACACCATACCTTCTCCTCATCTCTGCTTTTGTCGTCGCGTCGTTGCTCTCGAAAGCAGCCTCATCACCAAGAACAGAAGCAGAGGCTTTGCTTAGATGGAAAGCCACTTTACCAAACTCTGCTTCTCTGAATTCATGGTCCTTAACAAACATCACAAGCCTCTGTCGATGGACCGGCATTCGCTGCAACAACGGGGGATCCGTTGCCATGATCGATCTCTCCGGTGCAAGCCTTGCAGGCACACTAGACCTGCTCAACTTCACTGCATTGGCAAATGTCTCAAGTTTGAATCTCAACGGGAATGAGTTCAACGGGTCGATACCATCTGGTATCGGCCTTCTGTCGAGGCTCACGTTCTTGGACCTCGGGAACAATCAGTTTGCAGGCGCTATTCCACCGGAGATTGGTGGTTTGAGAGAGATTCAATACCTCAGTTTCTCCAACAACTACATTGCTGGAGAAATCCCATATCAGATTGGCAATCTTCAGAAGGTACAGTTCTTGGACTTGGGCTCAAATTACTTTACTACCCCTGACTGGTCTAGATTCCCCACCTTCCCTTCTCTAACACACCTCAATTTTTACTACAATGAACTCACTTTGGAATTCCCAAGTTTCATAACTAAATCTCTCAACCTCACTTTTCTTGATTTGTCACAAAACTCCTTCACAGGCCAATTCCTCAATCATTATTCACCAATTTGATCAATCTCCAATACCTTAACCTCACTTCTAACAATTTTGAAGGTCCCTTTTCACCAAATCTCACAAATCTTTCCAAGTTGAAAGATCTTCGCCTCGCAAATAACTTCTTCTCCGGCCACATTCTTGACTACGTAAGCCTCATTCCGACTCTCCAAACTCTTGAGCTCTTCAATAACTCATTCCAAGGAGAAATCCCGCCTTCTATAGGCCGGCTCAAGAATCTTGAGCTCCTTGATCTTCGAACAAACGGCTTCAACACCACCATTCCCTCGGAGCTCGGCCTCTGCAACAAGCTGATCTTCTTAGCATTAGCACAGAATTCACTCTCTGGACCATTGCCTCCATCCCTATCAAATCTAACCAATTTATCCGAGTTGGGACTCTCCGATAATAGCTTCTCCGGTGAAATATCGCCCGGTTTGATCAGAAGTTGGAGCAAACTAATCTCATTGCAGATTCAGAACAATCTTTTCACTGGAAAACTTCCTTCTGAAATAGGCCTACTCACAAACCTCTCCTTTCTATTCATGTACAACAATTCATTTTCAGGCTCCATTCCACTAGAGATAGGAAACCTACGAAATTTAACGAACCTCGACCTCTCAACCAACATGTTCTCGGGCGAGATACCTCCAACAATCGGGAACCTCACGAATCTCCAGCTCCTCAACCTCTTCTCGAACAACCTAACTGGAACCATTCCCGCCATTCGAGATTTAAATTTCTTGGGGACTCTTGATCTCAGTACTAATAGATTGAGTGGGGAGTTTCCTCATTCCATATCGAGCCTCGTTAATCTGACGACTCTGAAGGTGTTTTCAAACAACCTCTCGGGCAGCCTCCCACGAGACCTTGGGAAAAACAGTCCTCTTTGACCGATGCTAGCTTCTCAAATAACAGCTTCTCCGGGGAGCTGCCGCCACAGCTATGCAGTGGCTTTGCTCTGCAAGAATTTACAGTGAATGGAAACATGTTCTCCGGTCCACTACCTCCGTGCTTGAGAAATTGCTCAAGCTTAAGTAGGGTTCGTCTGGAAGGCAACCGGTTGTCTGGTGATATTTCAGAGGCTTTCGGAATTCATCCACAGCTCGAATTCCTCTCTCTTAGCAGAAACGAATTCACCGGCCAGCTTACACCGAAGTGGGGGCAATACGAGCAGCTCAGTAACCTTCAGATAGACCATAACAGGGTATCTGGATCGATCCCAGCTGAGCTAGGGAATCTAACTCAGCTGAACGTTCTTGCCTTGGATTCCAACCAATTCACGGGCGAAATTCCTGCTGAACTGGGAAAGCTTGAGCAGCTGTCAATTCTCAATCTGAGCAACAATTTGTTGAGTGGAGAAATCCCTGAAACTATTGGCCAACTGACAAGGCTCCAGCGCCTCGATTTTTCAGAAAATACACTCACAGGAAGCATACCACAAGCTCTTGGCAATTGTGAAAGCTTGCTAAGCTTGAGCCTGAGCAATAACCTTATTTCCGGGAGCATCCCATCTGAACTTGGAGGATTGACGAGCTTACAAGTATTGCTGGACCTCAGTAATAACTCTTTTTCGGGGAGGATTCCGCCTTCCTTGGGAAAGCTTATCGTTTTGGAAATTCTCAACTTGTCACACAACAAGTTTTCAGGTGGAATTCCATCAGAGTTATCAGGAATGATCAGCCTGAGAACCTTTGATTTCTCCCACAACAATCTGTCTGGTCCGATCCCCAAAGGTAGCGTTTTCACCACTGCAGCAGCAGCAGCATTCAGTGAAAACTCGGGTTTGTGTGGAGCTGCTGCACAAGGCTTAACACCTTGTGATGCAACTGCAAACTCACCATCACCAGCCTCGTCGTCTCCAAACAGGACAAAGATTCTGGTCGGAATCATTGTTCCGGCTGTCAGCCTAATCATTCTGGCAGCCATTATCGCTATACTTCTCATCCTTCGGAGGAAAGCCAAGAGAATAGACGAAGAAACCAAGAGCAGCGGCAAGTTCGAAAACTCTGAGTCACTAATTTGGGAGAGAGATGGGAAACTCACATTCGGAGAGCTTGTGAAAGCAACTGAAGGTTTTGACGAAAAATACTGCATTGGAAGAGGAGGATTTGGAAGTGTTTACAGAGCTGATTTGGCAGGTGGACAGATTGTAGCAGTCAAGAGGCTCAACGTATCAGATTCAAGCGACGCCCCACTGACAAATTTCCGTGCTTTTGAAAATGAGATTCGAACACTGACAGAAGTCCGACACAGGAACATAATCAAGCTCTACGGGTATTGCTCGAAGCAAGGGTCAATGTACTTGGTCTACGAGTATATCGAAAGAGGTAGCTTGAGAAATGTTCTGTGTAATGATAAGGAAGCCACTGAACTAACCTGGTCTACGAGGGTGAAGATCGTGCAAGGAATGGCACATGCTCTTGCTTACCTGCATTACGATTGCTCCCCGCAGATTGTCCACCGTGATGTATCAACGAGCAACATTTTACTGGAGTTCGACTTTGAGCCGAAGCTCTCAGATTTCGGCACAGCAAAACTGCTGACTACCGACTCCTCGAATTGGACTACAGCTGCTGGTTCTTATGGTTACATGGCACCAGGTATGACTTACTCTGCTTCCTTCGTGTTTCTTCCAAATTCGAGCTTCTCGTTCAATTATAAAGCTGCATCAAAATATTGTTGATTGTATAAAATTAGAGTATTTCAATGAGAAGTCAATTTCTTGTGCAGAGCTAGCATTTACCATGAAGGTGACAGAGAAATCAGATGTATACAGCTTCGGAGTGGTGGCATTGGAGGTTATGATGGGAAGGCATCCAGGGGAGCTCGTCTCTTCACTATCGGAAAAAGCAGCATCGAATGGCAGCCCGGATATATTTCTGAAGGACCTGATTGATCAGCGGCTTTCGCCTCCTACCGGCAAAGTAGCAGAGGAAGTGGTCTTTGTAGCAACTATTGCATTGTCCTGCATAAGGGCCACCCCGGAGTCACGGCCAAACATGCGTTCCGTTGCACAGGAACTGTCGGCTCATACACAGGCACACTTACCAGAGCCTCTAGGAACAATAAAGATCAGCAAACTATCAAATGTCACAAAATAGTGGAAATCATATAACCTAGAAAGTGTACAGTTATGCATTTAGTAGAACTTTGTGACAGATTTATCTTCGCAGAAATCGTGTATTAGTAATGCCAAGCTTCTGCACATCACATACTATGGCAGATTCCACAGAAACAATAAATATGTGAAAAGAGGGAAAATAGTGATGAACACAACAAAAGAAACTATAAGTGAGAATGGACCAATGGTAACATTAAAATCAAGAACTGAACTAGATGAAATCGACAATTGATTTACATCACCAAAAGAGTGAAAAGACGGGCAGAAATGAAGCCCTTCTTCTCAAAGATCTTATCTTCACAAGATTTACAGATGCAAGCACTTTGATTTCACTGTTTTGTAAAGAAACAGCACACTACACACAGTAAGCTATAATGTGGAACGAACAAAAAGGTTGAGAACGATGAGACAGCTTATTGGTATAACGGGGTTTAGCAGTCCACGCCACATTGTTTGAGGATGGGGCCAGTTTGTTTGGGCAAGAAAGGATCGATTCGGACCCAAACAAGTGAAAAGATCGAAGCTAGAAGAATCGACCAGAGAACCACGATAGTAGGAGTCCTGTTTTGCCTTCCCATCAATCCCTTAAGGAATGGATAGAGATGAACAATAACCCAGAAGGCAAAGAAAAGCTTCCCGAAGAGAGGGCCCCATGAGCCATAGCCGTTGTTGATTGCACCAGAAATTCCGGCCACTACACCAACTATATTAATGATGATTAACGTCGTTGGTGGAATGAGAAGAGTTGTCCATTTGAAGAGGTAGAGCTCTCCGAATTCGCTATCATCTGCTGATTTTGATGTAACAGTGAAGTTTGTATCAACTCCTGCAAGGACCTTGAGAAGACCTTGGAAAACTGCAAAAAGATGCGCTGAGACACCACCGATGACCCAAAATTGTTCGTTACGCCACCAATCCTCGATGCTAACTCCACTCCATCGGAGCTCGAGTACACCCGTCGCAATGATGGACATGAAAAGTGCAATAAACCATATGCTGGCTAAGTTGTTCAGCTGCATAACAGTTCATACCAAAGTCAACTTTTTTTAGCTATGGATTCCAAAAAAGTTACAAATCGATTAAATTTAGATATTTTACTTACAGTTGGAACGATAAACTTTCCAGTAAGGAGACACACTGCCGGGAGCGTGCAGTAAAACACGAGAGCAATGGAAGTGAAAGGATATACGATGGTGTTGATATAAGCAAGTCTCTCAAGCCATTTCAGCTTTCCTCCGAACCCATACCAAAGTGGACAATGACGACTGAGAAAGATTTCGACAGAACCAAGTGCCCATCTCAGAACTTGGTGCAACCTATCGGATAGATTGATCGGAGCAGATCCCTTGAAAGCTGCTCTCTTCGGTGTGCAGTAGACGGACCTCCATCCTCGACAGTGCATTTTGAAGCCCGTCAAGATGTCTTCTGTAATAGAACCGTAAATCCATCCAAGCTGTTGATCAAACAAATTTGCACGATATTAGTCACACAGTAGATAAGAAAGTCTATTGAAGTAAATTTAACGATTCCACTTACCTCCTTTCCCCATTCGGTTTTTTCTTCATACCCACAGCTAATAACATGAATTGCTTCTTTGATTAGCAACGTTGGGTTACTCGCCTCAGGAAGACCACCTTCCTCCATTAGAGTCGAAGCAACGAAAACTGGTGACATTCCAAACCGTTTCTCAAAATTCTTTTGAGACATAAGTGTTGATTTTTCCAATTCATCGTATCCTTCCAGCCCTTCTTCGATTCCCTCAAGATCGAAAACGGGACCAGATGCTTTCCTCGTGTACTGTTTACCCATCATCTTCTTCTTCTTGCTATACAGTCCTCCAAGCCCAAGCAGAGCCTTGAGTCCTTTCTTCTTAGACTTCGGCTTCCTCGGTCCACCACAACAGCAGCAGCACCATTTCGGCCAGCAATCACAAGTCATCTTGGCTCGTTTCTCAGATACTGGTGGATCATACCCGTATAATGCCTGCCTGTTAAAGACACACCCCGTTCCAACATATACTGGCCCTTGTATGCCATCGAGGCCTTTCATGTTAATCTGTAAAACGGCAATTTCAAGTATCAGAATTTAGATATTCAGAATCGAAAGACAATAACTAAGTTATCAACTCCCTACTTTAACCATCCAATTTGCAAAATATCACACTCGTAAAAGAAATCCGGACTCATTATGGATTAAGAAAGTAGTGATTGATTACACATGTAGTTCTTATTGAAATGAAAAATGCATGAAAATGTAAATCTTAACTTACATCGAAGAAGACAACATTGCGGTTAGCATATCTATCGTGGCGATCAATGCCATCAAACCTCTGCGGGAACTGAACATAGCAGAGCTTCTTCCCGGCTTGTGGATCCATCAAAAAGCACATAGCTTCCCTCACAGCCTTGCTGTTGTTGACGTAGTGATCACAATCGAGATTCAACATGAACGGTGCATTAGTAAGCACTGCAGAAACTCGAATCTGTTGATTCCACATACAAAAAAGTCCCAAGCATCAGCAACAAAAACGGTGCATTAAAGGTAAAAACTGCAGCCAGATATTTAAATAGACGACAATTACCAGCGCATTCATTGCCCCGGCCTTCTTATGGTGGTCATAGCCTGGCCGTTTTTCACGTGACACATACACTAGCCGCGGTAGTTCCTTACCGTCAATGTCAAGTGCACCTTCACTTCCCAGATAGACCTGCAATGATGATGCTTGATCATTTACACAATACTAAGATAATTCATCATTTCAGAAAACATTTTTACTAAACAGTAATTGTTTTTTACCTGAATCATGCCGGGTGATCGCGGGTGTGTTCCGGGCCACGCGTACCATCTTGCATAACCCATCCTTCTTCGGGTTTTTTCTGAGCCTTAGCCACTAAGGCGTTGATTCTAACTTTGAACTCTTCGTATTCTCTCTGAACAGTTAAATACACTTCAACACTAATCCATCAAGAGATAACAGAAGGTAAAAATTCGCATACTTACCTTCATCGCCCTACGATCCTTCACGAAAGTAGGCTGAACCTTATCTTTTAGGTAGTCAATTTTCTCGTTAAAGTAGAACTCGGGCGCCCTTGGCTCAATGCTGTACTTCTTGCAGAACGGTACCCACCTCCTTGCAAACTCAGCAGTCTCGGACAAGGCATCAAACAGAAGCATGGATGCACATCATCAGACACGTAGCAGCTCAACTTATCCACCGGGTAATCAACCGCCAAGATTGAGAGCACGGTGTTTGCTGTGATAATGGGAGGCTCCTTAAGAGGGTCCACTGAACTCACAAGAAATCAACCGGGAGGAGGCGACTAGGCTCGCCCTCACGCTCAAACCTCAATGAGAGACGATCAAGATAGGTCTCTCGGGTAATGGGGAGCCATTTGGGGAACTGATCAAGAATCCACGATACACCAAACCATATCTCACATATCACAGATATAAGCCACAAGGGGAAAGCATCATATGCTGGGGTCAAGATTCGAAAATGGAAGAAGAAGCACAGAATGACCAAACGTATCACAATCACAATGCGATAAGGGCTGATTAGTCGGGAAGGAATCGGGACTTTCCGCCATAATGGTTGCCGGGCTTCTGCCACACTGATGAGAGAAGAGAAGAAACAAACAAACAAACAAAAATCACAATTGAGCTTACAAAAGTAGTACTACTATTTTGAGTCCAAACAAGTTGTGTGTGTGTGTGTGTGTGTGGTGTGTGTGTGTGTGTGTGTGTGTGTGTGTGAGAGAGAGAGAGAGAGAGAGAGAGAGAGAGAGAGAACAACAACAAAGATCACAATTTGAGCTTAAAGAGTACTATTTTGAGTCCAAACACGGGGAGAGAGAGAGAGAGCAGCAGCAGACAAACAGCAATGATCATAATTTGAGCTTAAAGTACTATTTTAGTCCAAACAAGGGGGGAGAGAGAGCAAAACAAAAAAGATCACAATTTGAGCTGAAATACTACAATCTTGAGTCTAAGCAAGAAAATTCAAGTTTGAAGAATTATTACCGAAAATAATCATCATCGTCTTGATCATTTCCTCCTCCATCATCAGTTTTGGTAACGAGGCCTCTCTTCTCTTGTCTGATTTTCCACTTCTCCACTCTCTCCTTCCACTCCTCAGGGCTGTAAGATTCCTTATCACCGTCAAAATCTTTGCCTGCAACTGTAACGTTTATGTGGGCTCAGCAATTAAAGTAGAGATTTTTTGAAGGAAAAGAGGTTTGAAGTTTGAAGTGTGATTACCGCTCCCTGCAACGGAAGGAATGGCTCCTCCATTGATGTGATTTTCGTGGTGATTGTAATCCACATTATATTCCTGCTAGTGCAAAATGTTAAAAGAAAGACTTTTCTGAACGAAATTTCTCAGCAAACTGCAGAATTCCTAAGCAAAAACATTCTTCTTCTCATTTAGGAATTAAAGCAAACAGCTTGGCTACAAATAAGGAGTGAAGAAAGAGCGAGAGTAGGAAGAGACATCCTCTTTTCAAATTACAAAATTGTCTATTTTCTGTTTCAGTTATCGATTTCTGTTAAATCTATATTTGGGAAAAAAAAAAAAAAAAAAAAAAAACTTTGAAAATACATTTGACCAATAAAAAAATCGCCACTTTTAGCATAAGGTTTTTATCACTCTCTTCAATTAAGTTATGATTGGGTTAATATCTAATGTAGTTTCTAATTGATTACACCCCAGAAAATAAAAGTTGCGAATAATCTACAGTAAAATCAATTTAATTTTTTTTGTAAAAAAAAGCCACTTAGAATTTACATGTAGCTATTTCTTTGCTTTCCAATTATTGTGTTTCCTTTTTGTTCTCTATAGAATTAATCTCAGTATAATCTAAGGTACATTTTCTCATTTTTAATGATAGCCAAATGATTAGCCTACATTAATCAAAAATAATAATAATATATTATTATGTGATAATTAATTACCGAACGCTGATGAATTTCTGGAATTTCGTGGCTGCGATTCTTGAGCTGGAATTCATCTTCAAAATCATCGTCGTTAATATTTTCTTCATCACCTTCCACGCGACGACAACCTAAACAAAAATGTTCATGCAAATCTCAATTTGTGTTTACAAATAAATTAATAAATATACTATATATGTTGGTATATAAAATACACATTTATTGTAAATTAGCGAAATGAAGTGCGACATAAGTAAAGATATGAATTTAAAAAATAAATAAATATGATAGCAATTATGCAGATTAAAAATAGAAAAATTCACAATTTTATAGAATTTTATATATAAAAAAATACAATAGAATGTAAATATACGTACGTGCACATTAATTACTACCTTTTTATGATACTAATGGCTTTTATACATTATCACCTCACTATTTCATATATATACATGTCTAAAGAAATTCAGAATAGAAGATGAAACACAGTTTGCAATGAGGTCTAATCCTAAGTGAACAGACCTTTATGACGTTTGTAACGAGTATGGCACTGAGGGCACGATTGATGGCCCTCGGTCCTCTCGTAGTCATAGCAAGGCTGGCAAACCGGAAATCCACACTCTAGGCAAGCCACAAACATATCTCCATTCTCCCTCAAACCTATCTCATCTCCACATATTTTGCAAATTTTGCTTTTTGTCATTGCGTCATGAGTTTGAATTCCACCAGCATGCTGAATTATCCATGCATGCAAACATACACATAAAAATTATAAATAAATACACTAATAAGCAAATATAAAGAAGATGGAGATGAAGATGAAGACGAAGAAGGAAATGTTACCTCGTCGGAGCCATGGGAGCCGGTGTAGAAACCAGCCATGGCAAGAGATCAATGGAACAAGTTTTGAGTTGAGAAATGATGGGAGGAAGTTATGTCTTCAAGAAATGTCCCTATTTAATAATGGGGAGAAGAATTTAGATTGTGTGTAGTGTGTGTGTACCAGCATGTAGGTGAGGAGTCAGGATTGGTTGGATGATTGTTAGGTGAGAGAGAAGAGATCTAGAGAGAGAGAGAGAGAGAGAGAGAGAGAGATTGCTTGGTAATTGCTTCTTTCTGGCAGAGTGGGAAAGATACATCATATTTGCCTGTAACATAAATATCATGTGTATATGTATCTTCAAATCAAAGTTGTGCAAAGATTAAAAAAAAATGCTCACCAAACTCTTTTTTTAGATTATAAGGCCTCTAGTCAAATTACTCAAAGATTGTATAAATAGAATGATATTAGTGATAAAAATATTGTTTACTTGTTCCCGACATTTTTGTTATATATAGGATAGAAATAATATCTAGTTCATCTTCCATGAGCAAATCGAGCTTTGATTTTATATAATTTGTACATTTGATTATTTTGATGATAACTTAAAACGTATTAGAAACAAAATACTAATATAAGTAAATATGAGCTGCATAGTATTGAAATTAAAAAAATTAATAATAGTAGTAATAATAATAATAGAATGTCTTGAATTTTTAAAGATCTTTTATAGCTTTTATCTAAAAAGAACGTTTTTTTCTGTGTTTTTATTTATTTATGTAATTTGGTTTAGGCATCAGCATCGCCAACTTGTGGATCCCACAACTGTAGCAAGTAAAATCATATGTTCCTTAAATAGAGATTTTACTTTATTAGCAAGTATAAAATGAAAAATCTGTCACATGCACACAACAAACTGGTTCCCATCCTCGATTCCACCGTGCCTCACTATTAAATTCAATATATTAAAAATAAGAAAATATTATAATATAATTATCCATAATTAACATTTAGATTGAAGTTTACAAGAATATACCTTGATTATGATTATTAACTAAAAATTGAAAATTAAATATTCAGAAATTATGCTCCCTTCATCTCCTTCAATATAACATCTTTTCTTCTTTGGGTCATCTCACTCAATATAGCCTGTTTACTTTTATGAATAAAATTAAAATTTATTTTAGGCTAAAAACGTACTTTATTGACTAAAAAATCACTTTATTACCATTTTTAGTTTTCATGACGAAATAAAATAGTAGGTTATATTGAACGGAACGGAGAGAGTCCCTAGCCGGGTATAATCAGCCATAATGAGGAAGAGAGAGAGAGAGAGACAGTACAAAGGAACCTCAATTATTCATTTCAATTTTCTTCTCCCAGTGAGGGTGAGCATATGCTTAATTAGCAAGTTAGCAGCTGATAGAAAACTGGTTCCATATTAAAACATTATTCTCTTCTTTTACATAAAGATAAGATGTTTGACAGTTGAAATGTCCAAAGTAGCCTTGCCTTGTATATTTACACAAATCCAAATCACTACCACATAATAAGCTGGAGGTCTCAAACATAGTTTGGGCGCCAAAAAATGCCAGAAAAATTCTTCATCAAACTGAAAATTTAGGACCTTCCATGACAATCAGAATCAGAATCCGTAGATAGCCTTCGATGTGAGATTTGAGACAACGAGCCAATGCACACAAAGCTTCATTCAACCAGAGAAAGAATTGCCACACTCTACTAGTAATTTAGGGGGCTTGTCATCGATTAATGAACTCGGTCTTGCTAGTATTTAGAGGATAATGAAGCCTACTAATGCATTTTGACACGTTTTGATGGTTGCTCCTCGACTTCTGCACTGGAATTATCAAGAACTTCGGTGTTGGACAGTTTTTGTTTCTCTCCCACCATCTGACGATCTTCTACTGATCCGGTGGGAAGATTAGCCAAGTCGCCTCCTGCACTACTTTTATCAGCTTCTGCTCCGGAAGTATCTTTAGTAGATGAATTTCGATATGCATCTTTTAACTCTTCGAAAGGGTTCTCACTGGTAGATAAACCCCCCTTGACCGACTCCAAGCCTGATTTGCATTGCTTCTCAAACATCATCTGAAGGTATTTTCCTTGTTCTTCGATTTGAAGCTGTAGATTTCTTTGAATCTGCAAAAATAATAATCATATCAGAATAGCAAGAGCAGAATGGGTCCATACAGTGGCTTTTTGCATTTATTCAAGATAATACGTGCAACGAATGCAGAAATACGAAGGCCATATTAGCATTATCTTCTGCGTGTTTCTCATTTTCTAAACTAGCAATCATAGAGGATAAAGTTCCATTCGAGCATGCAACTAGTTTGGGTATGTGACAGACAAGGAAAATACTCCACTGGCTCAGTAGGCTAGTGGTCTCTCTCATTTGTTAATTTGATAACAAGCAGCCTACCAACTAGAAGATCAACATAGGCCCACTATCTCGAGAAACATTTTCACAAGACAAAAAGTCATACCTCAAGTTGTTCATGAAGCCTCTTTTGTACTTCCATCTGCAACCGCAGAGCTTCAGTGATCTCAATACCCCTGATCCAAAATTGATCATGGAGCACAACAATCAGACAGAAAACATTAAGGTATAAAGCATCTCAGCATAGACCTAAAGCATATAAAATACAGCTTACATAACGTAATTGCAGAAAGAGTTAAGTAAATTATGTTCACAATGGTGAGGCACTCCAGAATTTACAGAGAGTATACTTTCTATTCATTTCCAGTCATTATTCAGCATATATAAAGTGAGATGTCTCATATTCTTTGATTCAAGTACCATGTGAGAAGAGCTAGCTTAAGGTCATGCTGAACCAACTGCATTATACATTAATTGATTGTGCTGGTTTCCTAATCTCAGAATTCTCTACCATACAAATCTAAAGATTTATACATTCCACAAACTTCAAAACAAAAGGATGACATCTTCAACCAAACATATATAACCTATAAAATGATTTTGAGTTAGATTTGACAAAAAGATCAATAACAGTATCTTATTAAAAAATACAGAAGGTATGAGTTGTTCTGCTATAGGTTCCCTCATCCTTCTGGCTACTAGAGACGGACAGCTCTTCCACATGGAAAGGGCTACTAGACCAACTTATTTAGTGGGATATACCCATTAGGTTAGAGTTCCTGAAACTGACTGTTGTCATTCATCTGCAAGTAACATGTTCGCTGCGGAACCATTCAAACAGAATATGTACATCTCAAAGTAAGGACCAACAAGGAGACACTAAACTTACGTTTTCAAGTCAAGAGATGAAAGCTCTTCAATTGAAGTCGGTTTTCTCTCCAAAGATTCTGCAAAAGAAAACATGGCTTTGATTTAGGTGAATAAAAAAGTTAAAACTGTTCATAATATGTTCTTATGGCATATTAAATAAACAAATGATATGAATATGATGTTCTGTAGCATATTAAACAAATGAGTGGTTTTCTTTCAACCTTATCAAGATGATGATGATGATGATGACATATGAATTCTGCAACCAAGGGAAAGAAAAAGATGAAACAACTTAACTGTAGGAAAACCCTCTCAATGTATATGTGACTATAGTCATATTGTTTCTTACTAGGTGTGATCCGTTGAACATAGTTCCATTTTTTTCCATTTTTTGGATTTCTTGGAATTTTCTTTTCATGTTTCCCGGTGGTATCGTAACATCACTATTTTATCTGCATATTTTAAGTTCAATTTTTTTTCTCCTCTCTACTCAGACCAACCCGTCTACTCGGCTTCTTACATTTTAGACCCATTTTCAAACAAATGAAGATTAAAGACATAAATAGCAAAAACAAAGATTGGAGTAAAAGTAATAGGCAGAACTTTCCACCCACCTTCCGTACTTTCAGGTTTATATCTAGCTGTGCGGTACTTCTGCAGTTAACAAACAGATTCCACATTAACCATAGAACAATCAATTCCTATCATCATAAAGTTAGTCTACAACATGATTAAAACTTGCATACCTGCAGATGGCTTTTAACATGATAGATTGTCAAGCTATCAACTTTCATTAGCTTCAGGACACCCTTTGGAGTAGCCCCTGCAATAAATGCAGCAATAGGGTGATTTTCAGACTCATGGATTCAAACTACATTATTTGAAGCAATTAAGCGAGAACGAAACCTACTTTCGCTACCACCAAGTTTGTTCACCGCCTCCACAAAGGCCTCGTGAAGTTCGGGAGTCCAACGCATGCGCTGCTTGGCTTGAGCTGAGTTTGTGGAGGATGATTGTCCAGCAGTACTACTAGTTCTCTATATGCAGGAAGAGGCTGCTGGGACAAATGGGGTTGCATTGGCATACATGTCGGCTGTGTTGAGGTTTGACACGATAACTATAGAAGTTACAAAAGAAACGGTTAAGGAGGAACAGAAAAGGAAATAAAGGGATCGCTTTAGTGCATAGAGGAATGGTCTAAACCTTTAGATTCGGATCCACAGTACTTGCATCAGCAAGAATCTCACTCCAATCAGAAGTCAAAGGATCATTATCAGTAATAAGATCATCAGCCCAGTCATGCCACTCGCTTGGTTTACCAAGATCCTGGGAAGGTGCCGCAACAGCAAAACTGTTACTACCATCAGGTTGACTATTCTGAAAATCAAAAAAATCAGGAAGTGTATCTGTACACCAAGAGTTCATATTATCCTTGTTAGAGTGGCTTGATGCAGTCGATTGGAGATATCCAGAGCCAGTAGAATGCTGCACTAAATTGGAAGACTCGCTATTTGTTGATTGAGAAATAAAAGAGGATTCCGTTGGATGCTTTTCTTGTTGCAGAACAGATGGAAAATGTGGATTACTAGGAATTCCTGAAGACGAAGAAAACATATGCCCAACAAGCCCATTGTTGGAAGGCAATGGTGAAATGGCTGCTGGAGGAGGCTGGTTGAATACCCTCCCCGAGGAAACCTGACGAGAGTCCAAAAAGTTGGGGTATCTTCCCTCTTGAGGAGTCGAAAGAACAGACAAAGAAGAGGATAAAGCTCCAGATGCCCCACAGTTACCAAGTTGCCCGGAACCTGGCCTTTGAACAGATAAAGCTGGTTTTGTTCCCATATTTGGCTCGTATGATCCTCAGCAACTTAAACTTCAGTTATAATGACCAAGCTCCGTTTCTCCGGTCACCTATGTATCATATGAAACAAACATAACATGAAATGCATATTGTTGATAAGTAGTTTCACAATATGAAGAGAAATCCCAGAAAAGTTACAACTATCATTGGCTTGTGTGTACTTAACAAGCCAAGCAACAAAATTCATCACTACTGATGTAAGGCATGAAAAGCACACATAGATAAATCATCCAATGACATATTACAAGCATAAAACCTACTTCGCGACGATCAAGTACTCTTCAGTTGAAATACTTTAATACTGGTATCAATAATGCTTTTTATGCTTACTACTGAAACGGGATCAAGAAAAACGATCATTATATTTCACCAAAGCACAGATATTACCAGGACTGAAGCGGGCATAACTGATTGGAAAAACTGAAATGTACAGTATCATGTAATTTCTAAAGAAGACAACTCTTTCAATTAACTAAAATCATAATCATACATCTTAGTTCTCGTAATTTAGAGACACGAATATACGAGCACCCAAAACAATTTGGAGACAATCCAACCATAAAGAAACTAGAAGTGGATTTAACAAATCAACCATGCTCTTTGCATCTCATACTATATCCATAGAAGAAACTTTTCGAAAAATCTGACTGGCTTAGAACGTGCTGATTTACTACTTATTTCGATTGAAATTCTTCCATAAACAATCTTGCACGCCATGAATTACTCCATTAACTCATCAACCACCATGCAGCAGTCAAACATGCACATTCCATCAAAAAAACAATTTTTCTTCCATAGATCTCAAAACCCAACGCTTGCCAACCCAAACAGTAACAAATAACTTCATATCATAATAATCTCAATCTCAAACCATGAGAAGAATATAATCCTCACAAAAAAGGAGGAACAAAAAAGGGAGAAATCCAATTAACAACACAAATCCACACAGAAAAAAAAAAAAAAAAAAAAAAAAAAAGAATCTCAAAAATTCAACACAAAACTGACATGCTTCGTATACTACAATTAAATTTACAGCTAAAAAGGATGCGAAAATCGAAGAATAAATACCGAAAACCAAAAAGGTATCAGAAATGTATAATTGGAAAAGCTCCATCAACCATCATAGAACTGCTTTAACAGACAAAAATCTCGCGCACAAAACGAAGATTAGATAACTGAGCTTGCGTTTATACTTACACGATATGTACGTATAATTATACCATGGCTGCGAGCATGTGCAGGCTTCGATTATGACGAAAAGGTGGGGAATTTTCTGCGGGGTTCCGGCCCCCGACGAGTGCTCGAAAGAATTGAACGGTGACGAGTGCGCCTCTCTCTCTCTCTCTCCCTCTTCTCTCTCTCTCTTCATATTTGGCTTCTTCCAAAATCCCATTTTTTATGCTCTATATTTTGTCACGCGCTCTTGGAGCGCGTGAGTTATCCTCCTTAGTATTTACTATTGTTATTAAAATTATACTATTAACTTCCCCTCAAAAAAATAAATAAATAAATTATACTATTAACTTAAATATATAAATGTAGAAAGAAATACTCAAGAAGCACTACTACATTTGCTCATGATCAAAGGCTAACTAGGAGTATTATAAATATATAGTCTCCAAATAAAATGTGTTAAAAATAGGAAGTGGGATAAGTTGTCCAAAAATAGCTACTTCAGTTTCGTGGACCAAGGGAATAAGTTATAGAAACTCCTAACATTACACACTTATATGGAATTTGGTTTGTAGGATATTATTGATAAGATTGATATGACTAATAATTTATTTAAATTTAGAATGATAAATTATCACTTAATTAGTGAATTATGAGCACAGACAATTTTTCATCATGTACTTAATCATTCAAACCAAACATATGATTAGATTGAATGATTTTATCAATCTAGTTTTATCATGCAAACCAAACAAAGTAGGAAATCAATAACATCATAGGATGAGAGAGTTTATTCAATGTGCATATTAGGTAAGAGCAATGAATTATTCAAGTTATTAGAATGAAAAGAAAATAGAACAAAACAAATACTACTGTCCGTACCATGCCATCTGAAATGGTATAGAAAGAAGATAAATATCATTAACTAGTAGAACCATGATGAACAATAAATTTAGGTAACTTAGGTACCAACACTAAATACAAATTGCAACCACAAGTGGCAATATAAATATATAAAATTAATAAAGATCCACTACAAAGTGATAATAAAGAATTTGATGACTATAGAGTGTGTGTCATGTGGAGAGGAGATGCACTGCATAATAATAGTATAATATTAAGTGTTTGTGGAATCACAATAAAATAAAAATATCATATGCTCTCTTCACTTGGCCAAAAGGCCAAATGGGTGGCAATGGAAATAGATTGGTTCCTCCTTTTGTGATTAGTCTCTTTTGCTGCTCATTTGGAATTAATACAATGGTCCTATTACACGTGTCAACCATGTAGTGGCTGACTATAATTTAAAATAAATACATACATGTATGTATAGTTATAGTACAAAATTTTGTGTACGATCTTCAAATTGGTTAAAATTTGTGAGAAGCGATAAGATTCGACTAAATAATAGTCAAAAAGTAATAACAAAATAAAGATAATAGACTTTGATTTGGATCTTGATCCGTTTCCTAAATATTAACTTTTTAAGGAAGCTTCACATAGATTAAACTAATTCTCATAATTTACGCGTTTTACACCGTAGAAAAAAATAATAGTCTCATAATTTTCAACTTTTAATTTCGTATGATTTTGCCACCTGACTCGATTTCCGGCGATTTCGAGCTGACATGGCAGTTGGGAAGCAAACATGCGACATATTTAATTTAAAAAAAATTGAAAGAAAAATCCATAATTCTCTATTGAGATTTCTTATGCAAAGTACCAGGTGATTGTTCTAATCTTGTCGGAGATTGGCGCGGTTGTGGTGCTGGTGGTCCTTGGGCTCGTTGTTTGTTGTGTAAATGACGAAGATGTAGGTCCATTTTTATGCTCAATACGATAGTATCTTCTTTCAAGATTTTCGGGAATGTTGGAGGTCCTCAATACTGCAGGAATTTTATGCTCACAATCCCTCGACTGATTTCTACCTCCTTCATGTTCAATCGAAGAATTCGATGATGAACTAGTCATGAGCTTCGTGGGATTTCTCCTTCAATCGACGGGGTGATGTCTCTTTTTGGTTGTATCCCCTTTCGGGTTCTCTCCTTTCAATCGACGATTGTAGCCCTCAATTATATACGGGTTCTCTCCTTTATAAGATGAATTGATTTTTGCTTCAATTATAGACAACACGACGTTATTAGTATAAGCTCTAAAACAACGTCGTTTCAATTATGATCATCTCGAAATTTGCCGAAAATCAAGAGCGGATGGCAAAATCAGATGAAACCAAAAAATTTAAAATTGTGAGACAAACTTTTTTCTAGAGGGCAAAATGCGACAATTTGAAAATTTTGAAATTTAAATGCCATTAATCCTTTATTTTATCATAATGTCTATTTATTGATATTGTTTCTCTATAGTAATATATACATTTCACCATACATAAAGGTAATAATTAATTTATATAAGAAACATCTAAAGATCAATAATATAAATTAACCTCTAGTGAAAAGTGAATCATTTGATCCTCTCTCGTGTACTCCATATAATATATTCTTGGCATATGTGTGGTCATTTTCGAAAATAAACACTATATGAATATTTGTGGTTTAGACGCTTGAGTACTTTAGTTACGCATAGTCTTGTTTGATGCCAAACTTGATGCCTTATCAAGCAAGTCATTATCAAATAATAAGCCTCAACATTGAATTCTCACTTAAAAAGAAATACTAACAAGAAGAAAGTACTAATTCAGCAAACTGAAAATGAAATCAAGATGCAATAACAAAGACTTGTGTTTGATATTTTTTTGTTTTTTGGAAATATGCACATAAGAGCTTCCATTTTGAAAAATAGAAAATTCAAATTCATCTAGCTTCTCATAAATCGAATTTCGAAGAACTCAAGAATTATCAAATTCAATGATAAAACCGTAAATGAGTACACATGTATGCATCTACATCAAAGATTTGGACATCACAGATCAAAGATTCAAACTTTAGAATAATCATTGGCAAGAAACATAAACTTTCAGATTAAAAAGCTCCAAATAAGACAATTAACTTTAAAAAACATCCCAACAATATTTCTCATCTCTAAAATTGAAGTTAGTTTTGAACAAACTGGGAAAAGCACAAAATTTCAAGAATCCCAAGATTCAACTTCTAGACAATAGCATTGGCAGCACTGGCAATCCTAGGCCAAAGATCAGCGCATTCCTTACCGATGGGACCAGTAATGGCAGACCCTGCGAAACAGAAAATATGGCGAATTTAGAGCTGTGCAGCGCAATTTAGAACAAATATTATGATAAACTTATAAATGGAACATTACCTTTCATTTCACCCTTGGGATTTACAATGACCCCGGCGTTATCTGCAGATATTGATGACAAAGGATTAAGTAAAATACTATATAAAATAAAATAAGGCTTAACTCATAGGCTTCTGAGCCAAATACAATAATTGTAAAAGCCAGCTCCTGATCTCACTAGCTAACTTGTACGCAAGTTGAAAAATATAGAAGAGGCCAATTAGAAACCAGTTGACTTTATAAAATTTATGTTTCGCTGATTAGATATGTGCAAGTCAGACATATAACTAAGCATTTAATTTATATGAATATATACGTAAAGCTTGAGATCCTGGTAATTAGATTAAATAGTAAGCAAGTAATCATGAGCTTGCTACAATGTGATGCAACTGTTAACTCATTCACAAACCTATGACACGAAAGAATACAGGTAGTTTATACATGCCACAAAAATGACAATTTCATAAGGTTGGCTAAAATAATAACGGTACTCATGAAGGAACTTAGGAGCTATAAAACAATCATAATATTTTAATATCAGAGCAAAAGGTTCAGTGTCATGATCAAAATTGGAATGCTTATCGATCTTCTAACAAGAGTACATTACTATTATACAACAAAGCAACACAAACCTATATCAAGAAGTCATCCAACATCAATAAACCAACAAATTTCACTACCACTCAATTGAAACAATAAAGTTACTGTCACTGATCTTAGAAGATATGGACCCAAAATCAATCACAGCAACATAAAATCACGGCAATTGCACAGGTTGGCTAAGATATACAATCAAGAAGGAACTCAGAAATCATAAATAATCACATCTTAATACAGAGCAAAGAGTATCATGCCACAACTGGAATCCTAATCAATCTTTAAAAAGAACACTACATTATACAGCCAAAACAGCACAGACCTATATCGAGAAGTCATCCAACATCAATAAACACTAAATTAAAACAACGCAAACAGCACTACTGACACTTATCTAATCCTATTATTCTTCAAAGAAATGGACTATAAATTACAGCACTCATATTTCTTACGATTGCTAGCTAGCTAGCTAAAGACACTCTAAGCATTTTCTCAACTAACAGGAAAAAACAATCGGCCAACAAATTTACTAGATTAACCGTAATTTGGCAACTAATCTGAGCTCAAGGTTCGTTTTAATAAGCTCAACGCCACAACTATCTCATGACAAACAAACTAATTACACAGTCTTAGTAAAAAAGCAGCATTAGCAGAAATCACATGAGAACTCACCTTCGAAATACATGAAGACACCGTCCTTTCGGCGCCACGGCTTGCGCTGGCGGACGATGACGGCGGGCATGACCTTCTTACGGAGATCGGGTTTCCCCTTCTTCACGGTGGCCATCACCATGTCGCCGACGCAGGCCGACGGCAGCCTGTTGAGGCGCCCCTTGATCCCCTTCACTGATATGATGTAGAGATTCTTCGCGCCGGTGTTGTCGGCGCAATTCACCGTCGCCGCCACCGGCAGACCCAGCGACATCCGGAACTTGTTCCCCGCCGTTCCTCCGCGCCCTGCGCCGAACACACAGTCATAATCAAATTCAATCAAATTAAACGCGAAAGATAATTTCTAGATAGATGCGAAAGCGATGAGCTCGACGTTCGGAGTAATCGGATCGTACCTCGCTTCGACATTTTCGCTCTCTCTCTCTCTCTTAACCTCCTGCGATGGAAATGAGAAACGGAAGAGAGAGAGCGGCGCTAGGGTTTTATATGGCAGGAAGCTGTTAGATCGAATCTCATTGGGTTAGGGTTTTGCTAAATTTGGAGATGGATATTAATGGGCCAAGCCCAATTAATTGTTCCTTTAAAGGCCCGAGTTATTAATAATTTAAAGTTGTTTGAGCCGGGCCTTAACAACTAAGGAACTCCAATATTTGTAAGGGTATAATCAGACACACTGTGAACAGCCATACGCGTAAAAAAAGAAAAGTTGATTGTAAAAATGGAAATAATCACATTTCTTTCCTAGGGTTTATGCTTTCTAATTAGGGTATATTTCCATTTTCAAAACCTATATATATATTATAATTTTTAGCTTGTGTGGCTAGCCACAATGTGTTTGAATATCATTACCGTATTTTTAATCTAATACTCTCTGTTTCTTTATTCTTGTCTAATTTATTTTGTACACGGGTGGATACTAAAAGAAATGAATCAAGTATAGAAAGTGTATCGGGTTTTTAATTGAATTCTCAATAAGGTACAAATAATAAAATAAAGTGAATTTTATTGTTCAAACAATGAAATATAGTGAAATAAGTCAATACAAATGATGAAATAAAGTGGATAGAGAGGTTTGCATGCGTTAGCCTAGTGGTAGTGTGGTTAATGCCCGGATCAAAGGTCACGGGTTCGAGTTCACTGTCACGCGATATTTAAACTTCCTTGTAATGTTGTTCAAAAAAAAAAGTGAATAAAGATAGAATGAATAGTAAAATAGAAAATGAGAGGAAAAGTAATAAAAGTGGACTAGTTACGAAAAATAAGGGTCGCATTAGCCAATTTAAATAGGCTCTTAATAACCTTTAATTTAGCCAAAACAAGAAAATAAAACAAGACAACCTAAAAAGAAATGCAAGACGAGAATAACAAGACATGAGAATATATTTTTAGATGGTAGCAATAATTTTATTTTTATTTATTAATTTTGATTTAGTTTTTCGTTGAACTAGTTTCAAACTTATTGCACATGAGTTAAGGTTGGGTTTCAAATATGGTAAAAAGTATATGGTCACTTTCCTATTAAATACTACTAACGATCAAAACCCTAAATCTATTTTTTTCCTCGTTGAAATAGCTGCAAACTTGCACATGAATTATTAGGTTGGGTTTCAAATATGGCAACAATATACTTCCTCTGTCCCGTTCAAGAAGTCTCATTTTGCTATTTTGGGGGTCCCGTTCAAGAAGTTTCATTTCTTTTTTTGCCAAAAATTAACACACTAAAATCCCATTTATGTCATACTCAAACGTGAACAGTGTTGTTTACTTTATTGTACATTGTTTTTCCACTCAGCACACTTTAACATTAACAATAAAATACTACCTTAATTACACTATAACTCTCTCTTTCTTAATCTACATGCGATTCTTAAATGGAACTTCTTCACTTGGACGGAGGTAGTATATGGAACCTTTCCTAGTATCAAAAACCTTAAATTTCTTACCATTGATAATCGAGGGGAATGGCTATATATTTATCACCATTGCCTCATGTGGAAAAATAAAAAATTCATGGCTTTTCCCAAAATAATTCTTGCTTCTTTGTTTTTTATGATGGTTTCCTTTGAAGATGCAATGGGGAAAACACACACCGTCGATTGGGCTGCCGGAGTCGACTACGATGCATGGGCTTCCAAAATTACCTTCTTTCCACGAGACAAACTTCGTAACTATCCTCTCTCTCTCTCTCTCTCTCTCTCTCTCTATAACATTAATATATATGTTTATATTGTAGGTTTCAAGTATGATTATAAAGCTGATGACATCGATGTGGAGCAAGTAACGGAGGAAAGCTTCAGACAATGCAAATCATATCTTCCTATTGCTATTAATAACAAACGGAGTGAATTTTTCGGAAAAAGAAAAAAGATTAAACATAAGAAGATCGAAAGAGGCAGATGGATCCGTCTAGAACATTCTGGAATGTACTATTTCATAAATGGCTACCCCAACAAGTGTAGCAACGGGTGGAAGCTCCAAGTGAATGTAACGCCAGATTCCGACGCCCCCTACGGTGGCGCTTCGTCGACGTCGCTTTCTCTCTCTACACTTTTGTCCTTGTGGTTTTTTATTTTCTCACTCTAGTTGTATTAATTAGTGGCGGGCAAACTCGTATTCTGAGCTTGGCTTATTAGTTGGTTAATTATTACTCCCTGCGTCCACAAAAAAAAAATCTCATTGTAGGCGGGCACGTGTTTTAAGAAATTTGGTAAAATTGTTTTGAGTTGGGTAAATGTTAGAATGTAGTGGTAATGGTATTGACAAAAAAGTAGTGATAATGACAAAAAGATAGTGATAAAGTTGTTGTGAGGTGGGTCCACTAGTGGCAAAGGGTAGTAAATATAGGAAAGTATGAAGAGTGTTATTGTATAAAAAATAGAGTAGGACTCTTTTTCGTAGACACAAAAAATATGGTAAGTAGGACTCTTTTTCGTGGACGGAGGGAGTATTAACTTTTCTTAGTAGTAAAAATGGTATAAACATACTAATTCTAGCAATAATTTTAGAACATATGAAATCTAACAATTCTAGACTTTTTTACCATTTCATCATTTTTTTCTCTTCTTTCAATTTTATAATATAGTAATTGTATTTACATTTAATTTCATTTAATAGTATAATTTTAATTTCTCATTCCCACTTTCTCCACTCAACCACTCTCTCGTCACCCAAAATTATGTTGAATCACATAAAATAATATATTTACTCTCAATATTCATTATGACAAATCTGATAAAATAATAAATTTACTCTCAATATTAATTAATTTGAGAAGAGGGCGAAGATGTTTAGAGGTGAGAAGATCGGAGAAATAAATTATTGTAAACCATTGAGAAATTAAAAGGAAAGTTGCTGAAAGCTGTACATACGAGTATATGTCACTCACAACAATAGAACGTGATAAATAATGATTAAATTGCTAATAGTGCAATTAATTGGGACGAATTACATTTAATTTTTATCAAATTGATCATAATTTAGTGAGATTAGTATTATTTTGATTCAATTTTGACCATGTTCACTAAATTATAATGTAATTGTTACAATTATGTTAAAGTTGACCAAATAATTATAGTAAAGTTAAATTGATACTAGCTAACGTGATTTTATTTTGATCAAATTGAATATACGATAATGCAATTGGTACAAATTTGATTTAATTTTAACAAAATTCACTAGACTATAATGCAATTATTACTAAATTGGTTTAATTTTTTATTTTTTATTTTGAACAACATTGCAAGAAAATTTAAACACCGCGTGACGGAGGACTCGAACCCGTGACCTTTGGCCCGAGCATTAACCTCACTATCACTAGGCTAACACACTGAATTGACTATGCTATAGTGTATTTGGCACTAATTCGATTCAATTATGACCAAATAGATTATACTAATTGTAATTGGTAATAATCAAGGCGATATTTTTATTTGTTAGTATTTATACTTAGAGTATATTGAATTTTATTGCGACATCAAAATGTGGAGAAAGTTTTACTAACTACTCTTGGTGATACTTAGGGCGATAAAACTGTAGCAACGACAGATTTTTCAATATATTATTTTAATACAATCATTGCAAATTGATAACTAAATATTAATTGATTCTATTTTATGATTCACTGAATCCTGACTTATCTTTAATGAGATAACTGCTAATCGATAATAAGTTTGATCGAGACGTTAAGTGATTCTATTTAGTGATTCATTAAATCTCAACTTATCTTTAATGAGAAAACATGTTTGATTTCTCGAAATTGATTCAATTTTAACTAAATTGACTAAAAAGTAGTAAGATTGGTACTGATGGATCCATTATTGTTGATCGATCTATTAATGTCGATCCAATGAATCCATTAACATTATTCATATTTTAGGGTTTAGGGTTTATCTATGTCGATTACTAGTATTAGTTCGATTCATCACCACGTCTTGATCATACTAAAGATATATAAGGCTTGGTACATTAGTATTGGATCAATGTTCATCTATGTCGACCACTAGTTATTAGGTCGATTCATGACCACGTCTCATCATATTGAAGATACATATATGGCTCGATCCATTAGTACAGGATCAATGTTCATCTATGTCGATATTGGGTCGATTCATTATCACATCTCGATCATAATGATGATATATACAAGGCTTGATTCATTAGTACTAGATCAATGTTCACTGATGTTGATCATAAGTTATTAGTTCGATTCATCTCCATGTCTCGATCATACTGAAGATAGATATAATACTCGATTCGTTAGCACTAAATCAATGTTCATCTATGTCGATCACTAGTTATTGGTTTGATTCATTGCCTCATCTCGATCATATTGAAGACGGATATAAGACTTGATTCATTAGTACGTATTGGATCAATGTTCGTCTATGTCGATCACTAGTTATTGGGTCGATTCATCACCACGTCTCGATCATAATGAAGATATATATAATGCTTGATTCATTAATGCTCATTTATGTCGATCACTAGTTATTGGTTCGATTCATTTCCACGTCTTTATCATACTAAAGATAAAGATAAGACTCGATATGTTAGTACTGGATTAATGTTCATCTATGTCAATCACTAGTTATTGGGTCGATTCATCACCATGTCTCCATCATACTGAAGATAGATATAAGCTAGGCTTGATTCATTAGTACTAGATTAATTTTGCTCTATGTCAATCTCTAGTTATTGGGTCGATTCATCACCGCGTCTCAATCATAATGAAAATATATATAAGGCTTGATTCATTAGTACTAGATCAATGTTCATCTATGCAATTACTAGTTATTGGGTCGATTCATCATCACATCTCGATCATAATGAAAATATATATAGGGTTTGATTCATTAGTATTGGATCAGTGTTCATTTATGTCGATCACTTGTTATTGGTACAATTCATCGCTTCATCTCGATCATACTAGAGATAGATATAAAATTTGATCCATTAGTACTGGATTAATGTTCATTTATGTCGATCACTTGTTATTGGTTCGATTCATCGCCTCGTCTGGATCATTTATGTCGGTTATTTGTTATTGTACATATACAACACCCACCTCTCAAATGTGAATATTTTTATTAATATAACCTCTCATATTAGAATATTTTATTAATTATTAATAAAATATTCTAATATGAGAGGTTATATTAATAAAAATATTCACATTTGAGAGGTGGGTGTTGTATATGTACAATAACAAATAACCGACATAAATGATCCAGACGAGGCGATGAATCGAACCAATAACAAGTGATCGACATAAATGAACATTAATCCAGTACTAATGGATCAAATTTTATATCTATCTCTAGTATGATCGAGATGAAGCGATGAATTGTACCAATAACAAGTGATCGACATAAATGAACACTGATCCAATACTAATGAATCAAACCCTATATATATTTTCATTATGATCGAGATGTGATGATGAATCGACCCAATAACTAGTAATTGCATAGATGAACATTGATCTAGTACTAATGAATCAAGCCTTATATATATTTTCATTATGATTGAGACGCGGTGATGAATCGACCCAATAACTAGAGATTGACATAGAGCAAAATTAATCTAGTACTAATGAATCAAGCCTAGCTTATATCTATCTTCAGTATGATGGAGACATGGTGATGAATCGACCCAATAACTAGTGATTGACATAGATGAACATTAATCCAGTACTAACATATCGAGTCTTATCTTTATCTTTAGTATGATAAAGACGTGGAAATGAATCGAACCAATAACTAGTGATCGACATAAATGAGCATTAATGAATCAAGCATTATATATATCTTCATTATGATCGAGACGTGGT
Organism: Schizonepeta tenuifolia; assembly: GCA_029490685.1. Lineage (NCBI taxonomy): Eukaryota > Viridiplantae > Streptophyta > Magnoliopsida > Lamiales > Lamiaceae > Schizonepeta > Schizonepeta tenuifolia. The sequence continues at coordinate 26,981 of JANLIY010000619.1, forward strand.
GATGAATCGACCCAATAACTAGTGATCGACATAGACGAACATTGATCCAATACGTACTAATGAATCAAGTCTTATATCCGTCTTCAATATGATCGAGATGAGGCAATGAATCAAACCAATAACTAGTGATCGACATAGATGAACATTGATTTAGTGCTAACGAATCGAGTATTATATCTATCTTCAGTATGATCGAGACATGGAGATGAATCGAACTAATAACTTATGATCAACATCAGTGAACATTGATCTAGTACTAATGAATCAAGCCTTGTATATATCATCATTATGATCGAGATGTGATAATGAATCGACCCAATATCGACATAGATGAACATTGATCCTGTACTAATGGATCGAGCCATATATGTATCTTCAATATGATGAGACGTGGTCATGAATCGACCTAATAACTAGTGGTCGACATAGATGAACATTGATCCAATACTAATGTACCAAGCCTTATATATCTTTAGTATGATCAAGACGTGGTGATGAATCGAACTAATACTAGTAATCGACATAGATAAACCCTAAACCCTAAAATATGAATAATGTTAATGGATTCATTGGATCGACATTAATAGATCGATCAACAATAATGGATCCATCAGTACCAATCTTACTACTTTTTAGTCAATTTAGTTAAAATTGAATCAATTTCGAGAAATCAAACATGTTTTCTCATTAAAGATAAGTTGAGATTTAATGAATCACTAAATAGAATCACTTAACGTCTCGATCAAACTTATTATCGATTAGCAGTTATCTCATTAAAGATAAGTCAGGATTCAGTGAATCATAAAATAGAATCAATTAATATTTAGTTATCAATTTGCAATGATTGTATTAAAATAATATATTGAAAAATCTGTCGTTGCTACAGTTTTATCGCCCTAAGTATCACCAAGAGTAGTTAGTAAAACTTTCTCCACATTTTGATGTCGCAATAAAATTCAATATACTCTAAGTATAAATACTAACAAATAAAAATATCGCCTTGATTATTACCAATTACAATTAGTATAATCTATTTGGTCATAATTGAATCGAATTAGTGCCAAATACACTATAGCATAGTCAATTCAGTGTGTTAGCCTAGTGATAGTGAGGTTAATGCTCGGGCCAAAGGTCACGGGTTCGAGTCCTCCGTCACGCGGTGTTTAAATTTTCTTGCAATGTTGTTCAAAATAAAAATAAAAAATTAAACCAATTTAGTAATAATTGCATTATAGTCTAGTGAATTTTGTTAAAATTAAATCAAATTTGTACCAATTGCATTATCGTATATTCAATTTGATCAAAATAAAATCACGTTAGCTAGTATCAATTTAACTTTACTATAATTATTTGGTCAACTTTAACATAATTGTAACAATTACATTATAATTTAGTGAACATGGTCAAAATTGAATCAAAATAATACTAATCTCACTAAATTATGATCAATTTGATAAAAATTAAATGTAATTCGTCCCAATTAATTGCACTATTAGCAATTTAATCATTATTTATCACGTTCTATTGTTGTGAGTGACATATACTCGTATGTACAGCTTTCAGCAACTTTCCTTTTAATTTCTCAATGGTTTACAATAATTTATTTCTCCGATCTTCTCACCTCTAAACATCTTCGCCCTCTTCTCAAATTAATTAATATTGAGAGTAAATTTATTATTTTATCAGATTTGTCATAATGAATATTGAGAGTAAATATATTATTTTATGTGATTCAACATAATTTTGGGTGACGAGAGAGTGGTTGAGTGGAGAAAGTGGGAATGAGAAATTAAAATTATACTATTAAATGAAATTAAATGTAAATACAATTACTATATTATAAAATTGAAAGAAGAGAAAAAAATGATGAAATGGTAAAAAAGTCTAGAATTGTTAGATTTCATATGTTCTAAAATTATTGCTAGAATTAGTATGTTTATACCATTTTTACTACTAAGAAAAGTTAATAC